>PKML01016009.1:232367-245288 GCA_002933935.1 Eutrema yunnanense
GATTCTCAACACTTCCTTTATGGGATTTGTGGAGAAAACCATGTGTTGTGAGTAGTTTTCTAGGGTTCTTGGGTGAAGTAGATTTAGGTAATTTTAGTGTGAATCAATGATGTTAGGGTTTTGATTATTAATGATCCTTCCTTGTTTAGTGAGTTTAATGCTAAATCATCCATGATCAAGTTGATTTAGATCATAGGGAATTTCTCGCCCGGAAGGTGTTCGATGAAATTCCCCAATGAACTAATCAAGGGATATTTCATTCTTAGCCTATGGAAATAGTTGTCTAAGGTGTTTATTGATTAAATGATCTTGTTTCTAATGCTTGAAAGTTACTAAATCACAAATGGGAATTTGTTCTTGATTTAGTAATTTCCAAAGGGACTAATTCCAAGGAATTGGATTAGTCTTGTTAAATGATCATAGTCTAAGGATTAGCATTGCTTGAGTTTATTGACATCATTGTGAACCACTAAAGTTACCAACAATCGCATACTTCACCCTTGGATTCGTTTTTAGTATCGTCTTTAAACCGTAATTTGCTCTCTCGTTTAAGTTTCCATCTATTGCTTTGGTTGAAAATAGTTTGCTTTCAATATCTCTTAAGGCGTTACAAAACCAAAACTAATTCTTGGATTGCTTAGATTAAGAAGTTTTACGTATTCTTGGTTTTTAATCTCAACCCATTATGGATTGATATCTCAAATACTACAATGACATGAGTAGGATTTGAGTAATTGATAGGAAAAATCCTACTATCATTAACCACAATTACAAAACAGTAAACCGTCTTAAACCGAGCTCTATAGAGATTTTAGTTTTGATTTTTTTCTGTGGGAATTTAAGTCTCTGACTTTTTTTCGGGGGATTTAGATTTGGAAAATTGATTCCTAGCTACACGAAGTATACCATAATGCATGTTTACACATCCGAAATAAAACAATGTTCTAAAAACTACATCAACAATTGATATATCATAGCCAGTTACACGAAGTATACGATAATGCATGGTTACACATCCAAAGTAAAACAATGTTCTAAAAACTACATCAACAATTGATATAGGATAGCCAGCTACACGATAACCATCTGAACAAATATGAGTCATATGTGTAACACCATAACCATATATTTCTGGTAAACCATTCATCGAACTCCGGTATTGACTCGAATTTTAAACAATAAAACTCACCCAAATTTAACCCGACCCAATTTAATCCGACCCGAATATTACCACTCGTGCGTATATATATATTATAAAATTAAAAAAAAAATATTAATTGAAATTCCTTGATTTATTAAATCAAATTTAGTTAAATTGATTTGACTTTTTAAAACTAGCAAAATAGAACTGATAACACAACATAAAAAACGAACGATTAGACACATATTCTATACACTACATAATGAAGAAAAATTGTTTTTTCAATCATCCCTCGCTATGTATACTTCATTTTCTTTCTCGTACTATTGCTAGTTTTCTTCAAACTATACTTGTTTCCACAAATTTGTTTCTTAGAGAAGCTACAAATTTGGTAAAATTGTTTAAAAACAACAAGATATATCAAAATATATATTGATTTGAAACCAAAGAAAAATAATATCTAGACATGGTCTTGATCTAGACATGGGATCATTCATGCATTTCCCTACCACCCGAGTTTCTTAGGCCCATGTTAGTTGTCTTCAAGGAAGAGGAGAAAATGTGATTGACCTATTTTATTTACTTTTATAATTGTTCATGGTAAATATTTTTTTTATTTTATAAAATATATATATATATATATTTGTGTCCGTGCGTAGCATGGGTGGTAATATCCGGGTCAGATTAAGTCGGGTCGGTTAAATTTGGGTGGGTTTTATTGTTTAAAATTTGAGTCAATGTCGGAGCTCGATGAATGGTTTACCGGAAATATATGGTTATGGTGTTACACATATGACTCATGTTTGTTCGGATGGTTATCGTGTAGTTGGCTATGCTATATCAGTTGTTGATGTAGTTTTTAGAACATTGTTTTACTTTGGATGTGTAACCATGCATTATTGTATATTTCGTGTAGTTGACTATGCTATATCAATTGTTGATGTAGTTTTTAGAACATTGTTTTATTTCGTATGTGTAGCCATGCATTATGGTATACTTCGTGTAGCTGGGAATCAATTTTTCTTTAGATTTTTAACTTTTCTTTTATGGAAGATATACAGAGGGCATAGTTCGGTGGGGATCAGGAAGAATATATCAATAATTTGTGGGGAAATAGATAATTTTCCTATAAATAAAGATAGATGTTAAATAAAAAAAAATCAAACTCGGTTCCTATGCCGTTACTTTGAGTGACCGGAAATATAACGCCGTCTTGTATCAAAGATGAACAATTAGAGGCGATTTATGATTTAAATAAAAGTAAAATGTGAATTATATGGAATATTCCTTCGAATCTAGGTTAAAATGATGAACAATTAGAGCGGGAAACAAAAAAATATTATCCTGCCGATTTCGCTTCTGCTGTGTCGATTTCAAAGTAGAGCGATTGTTAAACCCTAGAATGTCCCCGATTTGAAGGATTAAAGCGATTTCTAGGGTTTTGATTGTATAGATTCATCGGAAAATTTTGATCCTTCTTCAACTCTGTCTGTCTGTATCTCTTCTGAGTAGATTTTGCTTTAATATAGGTTAATGGTGAAAAATGCGAAGAAGAGACTGCTTCCAGAGAGCAAAGTGCCAGAAGATGATGATCTCTCTAAGAAAGCGAGGCCAAAGCGAGCTGCGGCATGCACAGACTTGAAGGAGAAATCTGCTACTGTTGAAACAAAGAAAGAGCAGATTGTTGTGGAGAACGAGATTGTCGCTCTACGCTGTACAGCTTCTCTGCGTGAGATCGACGAGCCTCGCCAAACCAGGAGGCTAACTGATTTCCATTTACATGACACAGATCCATAAGCAATTCTTTATAAATTCAATATCAGTATTATTCAAGAAATCAAAGAGGAATAGATTGGTTCGAGCCACCATAAACACAACTCCTTCATCATTGCAACTGATGGAGACCCCTTGTAAACGAGAGAGAAGTTTTCAGCCTCTCAAAGATGATCTCCGAGCACATGGCGTGACCCTCGTAGATGATGGGAACACATGGCCGGTATAGACCTATGGCTCCCAAATATTATTGATTTAATATATATGAATATTGGGAATATTTAGCTCCTAAATTGTAAAAAAAATATATATATTAAAATTTCTATTAAATTGTCTCTGTCCCCATAATTCTCAGGACTGGTCCTGTGAGAACAACGTCGGTCTAATTGACTTAATTAAAATCAAGATGTATTGTAAATGGGGTCCGACTCGAATGAGCATAGGTATGCCACAGACGAAGGTTAAGGCTCTATTTACTGATTCACACAACTACTAAATTGAAACCCTAAAGAATGAAGATTTGTTCAAAAACTTGTTATTCTCTTCAGAAAATTACCTAATCTAACATTCAAAAGTGTAGATTTTACTAGAATAACTCTTATGAAAGTTTAGCTAACTAAACTAACTTTTAAAAGTTACCAAAAAAACTTTTAAGTATGTTTTTCGTTTTAATAACGCAAATGCCATTTTGATTATTATTTTTTAAAATAATTAATTATAAACTAACAATTTTTTTTTTCATTTTTTATTCTCGCTCTCTCATCCAGGACACAATATCTCTCTTTATCCTCTCTCTCTCTCTCATCCGCTAATGGCAATTTTGGCGACTGTGAGTGCGGCGCCGACGTCAATTCCAACTTCCAACTGCACAACCATAGATTACAGCGTCTTTTTCGTTTCCTTTTAGTATTTTGGTCTTCTTTGGCGACAAACAACGGGTGAAGCGATGGACGATGTGCGAAGAACCGGGAGGGGAGTCTCGTTGCCGACGAAGAAATGGAGGAACTTCCGGCGAAAGTTGGGGAAGAAAAGGCGAAGTTGCGGCGATTTTGAATGTGACCGTTTTTGTGAATCACCTAAACCCTATTTTTTGTGGCAGATATCTTGCGAACGCGGTGGCTCGCGGTCAAGGATATGAGATTCTGGTGAAAGCAATGAGTATCTTTAAATTGTTATTGTTGGTAGCTTTGTTAACGCATGGTGGTAGATATGTTTTGAAGAAAAAAATATGTGTAGATTTGTTTCCTTGAATGGTGGTAGATTTAAAACTAAGGTGTGGTAGATTTGTTTTTTTTGCATCTCTGACAGTATATGGGCGTCGCGACCTCGGACCAGTCTCCGACGGTATTTTCGGCATCTGAAATTTCCGATGACGGTTGAGAAATATATGGTGAGTAATCCCTTTGAATATGAAATGATGGTAGAATAATTTATGATTTGATGACAATGTTGTTGTTCAAAATTTGTATATTTTTTAGGATTTGGTGTAAAAATGATGGGAGATTTGTTTTAATTGACGGTATAAATGATGGTAGATTTATTTGTGTAGGTTTGTTTATGAATTGATGGTAGAATTATATTTGATATCATGGTAGATATATTATTGAATTTTGAGGATTTATCCAGAAAATTTTTCTTCTTCTCTGACAGGTTTATGGGCTTCGCGACCGCAGACGAGTCTTTGGCAAGATTTTCGTCTTCATTTTGGCGTGTTCTTCTATGGGTATAGTTGATGGTAGATTATTTTGTGTAATTTTTTTTTATGAATTGATAGTATATTTATATTTGATATCATGGTAGATTTATTATTGAATTTTGGAGATTTATCGGGAAAATTCTTCTTTTTCTTCGACAGGTTTGTGGGCTTCGCAACGGCGGACAAGTTTCGAGTGAGATTTCCGGCTTTGTTACATTGTATTTTTTTTACGAGTATAGTTGATTGTAGATATGGATTTGGTGATTTGTTTTTGAAATGATGGTAGATTTGCTTTTGAATTGATGATATATTTTTTTTTAATGTACAATGATAATTATATTTTAAATGATAGGTAGATTTGTTTTTAAATTGGCGATTGTTAGACAGTTCGTGATGATATTCAAAAGGTACTTGGCAAAATCAGTCACTTTATTTATTTTCATGTCTGTTTAGTATGTATAACCATAATGAATGGGATTCTAACCAAAAACACATGAACCAACTCAATAATATGGAAGAAAAATATGTATTCATTCTATATACCAAGAAAGAAACAAACAAACACAAACCCAAACCCAAACCCAAAGAGAAATTACAAAGCTCATATGCCATCTTAGACACGGATCTACCTCTTTAGACGTTTCTTAAGTTGCTTTGACTTGAGGGTTAATTATGATTCCGGAAACATCTTTATCTCCATTTACCTCTCACTAACCACACATATCGAGCGATCGTCTAACAAATATTTTAGCGTATGGCTTGATGCAGATAAAAACACTAGTACGACTTTTGATATGTCATTGACATTGTAGTATTTGACAACTGCATATCCATTAACATATACGTTAATCTTGTAATTTAAGATGAAATGAAAGGTTAACCCTATAAAAAAAGAATCATCTAATTACAAAATAAATATACCATTATTACAATAAATCTACCATCAAATAATAAATTTTCTCATACTTAGGTCGACGGTAACCATAGATCTTCACGATGGGTGCCTACTTTTTTTAGCAAATATGAATTTCTCTCGTAGGCAAAATCGTCATTTGTTAGCGTGCAGTTTGAACAAGTTTACCGTCAATAACAATCATTAAATCTGCCGTCAATACAAATCTACCACAACACAACGAATATAAATATACCAACTCAATATAAATCTACAAAATTCATGTAGTTGACGAGATTTAATAAACCTACCGCCATTACAGATAAATATATCGGATTTAATCTTCTCATGATTGCCCCGCACTACATCCTTGTAAAATCATTTAAAAAAATTTACCTCACACTGTAATTAGTGCATATTAAATCCTAGTAGATAGGTTTACAATGTTTTCTTCAACTTTACATATGTAGATTTTACATATAACACGTGAACGCAAAGCCAAATACAAATTTGTTTCACTTTTAAAACGATTTGAAACGATCACAACAAGTAATGTAAATCAAATACTTTACTATCTAATATTAGATATAATCCATGATGATTAGATTCGTCCTTATCCTAACATTTGCATAATTGTTACATTTACAAAAAAGGCAATCTCACCCTCATGAGTATTTTCAGATTGCCTTTTAATGATTATCTTTCTATATCATCTCGGTATCAAATCTTGAATTTATTTTAATGGAAAATACTTCTAGAACGCTTGCGATTTCTTTCTTTTTAACTAAACATACCATGATTGTTGTCTTTTCGAAGGTTCATGCACACACACAATGACACAAATAAAGTTTTTTTCTAGCAAGCAAAGTTTTATTTTATTTATTAATTTAATATTTGTGTTCGAAGGCAAATTGTGTTTGTAGAGAAAACTGTTTTTTTTTTCTTTTTCAAATAGAAATATCAGTTATTGTAATAAAATATATTTGTTTCAAAAGGATTCATTTATAACTAACCGTTACCAACGGGAAAGAAGTGGAATAATTGACTTCTGAGTAACAAAAATACAAATGTCTGAAAATTTAACTTAAATCATGCAAAGTTCGGTTACAAAATAAAAATAAAAAATTGAAAAGTTTTACCATAAATGCATTATTATGCAGAATAATAATATGAGATATATATATAATTCCTTCCAAGCTCTCTTTAGAAAGAAAAAAAACATTTAATTTATGCAATAATTTAAAAGTTAAACAATAAATATTAATATGCATCTAGCAAATTGAAAGAGTAGAAATCAAATAAAAAGGAAACATATCATATTCCAAATACGTTCTTACCTAAATTTGCGTTATAAATTTGACTCTTATCCTGCATTACTCAATATATATCACAAACCATAAAAGAAAGAGAGAGAGATAGAGAAAAGATTAAGAAGAAGAAACCATGTCAAAGACTAACATCCTAATCGTCACAGCACTTTTACTTAGCTTCATGGTTATTTCTTCGGTGGCTCGTCCAGACTCGACTCTCCAGAGCAAATCTACGGTGAACATTTCATTCTCTTTAGTTTCGCGTTTTGATTATACTTTTATCGCAAAACCAAACTGAAATGGAGGAAGTATCATACCTATCATATAGCAAAACCAAATTGTTTGAATATTTATTTATATGATGCCGTTTTGTAGACGTTAATTAGAGTTATTTTCTGTTTATCATATGGTTGATTAGTAAAATTTATTTTAATTGTATGAAGAAGAAGTGTGAAACGGAAGAGTGTTTGATGAAATCGACGTCGGATGCTCATCTTGATTACATCTATACTCAAGCGCATCCTCCGAAACCAAATGTACTTAAAGTAAATCCCTAATTATATTTAACTCCTTTTTAATACACATTCTCTTAAAAAGTTATTTCTAAACATTTTGATATTTTTCATAATCAAAATATTGAAAAAATCATACTAGTTTTACAAATCTAAACTTTTCATTTATCTTTTTTTCTAACAAACCAATAGATCGATTTCTATCATTAGGTAACACATTTTTCCTATACAAAGTAAGTTCAATTTTCTAACTAAGATATTTGCTGAATTTTCTAGAACATTCTGATTTCCATAATCTTGATCGTTCAATTTGAGTCGATCTCTTCGATTTCCCAATATAAATGTTCTTGAAAATGAAGTAAAGCATTTAAAGAAAATCAATCAGAAATTTAACATAATTTATTTTAATTGTATGAAGGAGATGGAGAAGAAGTGTGAAACAGATGAATGTTTGATGAAAACGACGTCGGATGCTCACCTGGATTACATCTACACTCAACCGTCTCCCCCGAAACCACAAGCACTTAAAGCCAATCCCTAATTATATTCAACTTGTTTATCAATATTCCATATATTGTTGTTGCATAAGGTAATCGACCAATAAAAGAAAGCCTCCTATTTCAAAGCTAAACCATCAAAACATTTGGATGCACAAAAAAAAACCCCCAACAAAACGTTTGGAAGAAGAATAAGCCTTAATTAAGTAAAATTTTTGAGTAGTTTCTCCAATTATAAATAACCTCTCCCAACTTCTATGTTAGGGAGTGGTTCCCTCTCCGTTGGAAAAGTCGTCATGCTGGTTCAGATCAGGGATTGACTTTCCGCGGGAACGGAATTATCACATTAATTCTTGGTCAAGTAAAACATTAAAAATAGGCTGTATCACTCTCACCCAAAAAATTAGTTTGGATTTGTTTGGGTTTGAAATTACTTCTGAATGCCGTAAGGCATAAAAAAAAAAAACCTATATAGCATAGACTAGGTTTTTTTTACTTAATTAGGTTTTTTATGGGCTTGGGATTGCCTTTAAAATGAGTTTTAACAATTCTTTTCTCTCAAAAAAAAATAGTGAAATCATGCAAAATCAGAGAAAAGATTCGTTAAAACTCATTTTCGTTGTTTTATTGTTTCGTATATTTACTTTTATGTACTGTTGTTTTTATGCAACTCTATTTTCATATTAACTAGATTATAACCCGTGCGTCCGCACGGGAATTTTTTATTTATCTGGTTTATGAAATTTTGTAATACATATTGTCTTTATTGTGTTTAGTATAATTGATGTTGCGGACGAACGAATTGTAATATGAGACATATTTATTTTGGGTTTAACAATACTTTGTTTTTGTATATATAATTTTCGTAATATGAAACACAACAATTCCTGATTAGACATAAAAAATCTTTTATGGGTTTAGTTTTCATAAGTTGTTTACTTATTGTAACGGGTTTAGAGGTTACGGGTAATATTGGTGTTTAGATATCTAATTTTTTTTGTAGGTAACATTTTTAATATGTTATGTTATAAAATTAGATGTTCTCAACTCAACTATTGTCATCTGTCTCTTGCTTATACTCGGTTTTCTACTCAAACTCAATTTTATCAGTTTTTCATTTGTAATTTCATGTCTAAAGCGAGATCAATTTTGCTATCTTTACTGTTTTTCTATGTGAGACTTTAAAAACTTTTACTTTATTTTAACTGTATTGTGATTATACATTAGAACCGTTCAAAATGTCAACTCAACTATTGTCATTCGTCCCTTGCTTATACTCGGTTTTCTACTCAAACTCAATCTTATCGGTTTTTTCATTTGTAATCTCTTGTCTAAATCGTTCATTTTTCTGTTTTTCTATGTGAACAATTGAAAACTTTTATTTTATTTTAACTGTATTGTGATTATACATTAGAACCGTTCAAATATCAATTTAACTATTGTCATACGTCTCTTGCTTATACTCGATTTTCTACTCAAACTCCATCTTATCAGTTTATCATTTATAATCTCATAATCGTTCTTTTCTAGCCATATCATATCTTTTACTGTTTTTCCGTCTCTGGTTTTCAAGTTTTATTTTATTTTAAGTGCGAGATTTTAGAAATTTTTATTTATTTTATAATTTTTAAAGATTTAATTTATCCAATCAAAGTTTAACACTTATAAAATCTTTAAAATTCTACTAAAAATTCACACTGTTTAACTTTGTCTTTTTGTTCTTACCATGGTTAATTTAAAAAAAATCAACAAAATAAACCTTATTTTTTTCTTTTAAATCGCTACCTATTAATTTAAAGTCAAATTATCTACAACATTTTGTTTCAAATATATTAATAGCCTAAAATTAAAGTTCATACTAATCACCTCTCTATCATATCGAGGAACATCCAGCTGAGAATAATTGTGGGAATGACACATCAACAAAACATTTTTGAATCAAACTCAAAATTATCGCTTAAACTTTTATCCGTATTTTGATTTTACATTGGAATCGTTCAAAATCTCAACTCAACTTTTGTCGTCCCTCTCCCTCTTATACTCGGGTTTAAACTCAATCTTATTGTTTTTTCATTCGTAATCTCATATCTAACTCGTTCATTTCTTGCTATCTTTACTTCTTTTCCAATATGAGACTTTGAATACTTTTATTTTACTTTAATTGTGAGATTTTATAAACTCGTACTTTATTTTAAATTATCGTTAAAATTCTAATTAATCCATTTAATGTTTAACACATTTAAAACCCGTTAATTTTTTTTTAAAAATTCACACAGTTTAACTTTGTCTTTTTGTTCCTACCATGGTTAATTTTTAAAGAACCAACAAAATCCAACCTTATTTTTTTTTTTTAAATCGCTACCTATTAATTTAAAGTCAAATTATCTTCAATATTTTTTATGAAATACATTAATAATTTAAAATTAAAGTCCATACTAATCACCTCTCTATCAGATCGAGGAACATCCAGCTGAGAATAATTGTGGTAATGACACATCATCAAAACATTTTTGAATCAAGCTCAAACTTTTTGCTTAGACTTTTATCCGTATTGTTATTATACATTTGAATCGTTCAAAATTTCAACTCAACTTTGTCATCCCTCTCCCTCTTATATCTAAATCGTTCATTTCTCGCTATCTTTACTGCTTTTTCTTGTGACTTTGAATACTTATTTTACTTTAATTGTGAAACTTTATAAACTATTACTTTATATTAAAGTATCATTAAAGTTCTAATTGACCCAGTCAATGTTTAACACTTTTAAAACCCGTAAAATTCTTCTAAAAATTCACATATCCTAACTTAGCTTTTTTTGTTCCTCCGATGGTTAATTTTTTAAAACCAACAAAATAAAACCTTAATTTTTTCTTTTAAATTGCTACACATTATTTTAAAGTCAAATTCTCTACAACAATTTCTTAAAGTACGTTAACAATCTAAAGTTATATTCCTTACCAATCTCATCTCTATCAGATCGAGGAACGTCCAGCTGAGAATAATTGTGGAAGAGACACATCAGCAAAAAAAAAAAAATATGAAACTCAAACTAATCGCTTAGACTTTTACCCGTTTTGTGATACATTAGAACCGTTCAAAATTTCAACTCAACTATCGTCATCCGTCTCCTTCTTATACTCGAGTTTAAATTCAAACTCAATGTTATTGATTTTGTTATTTGTAATCTCATATAAGCTCCTTTATAGCTATTTTTACTGTTTTTCCGTGCGAGAATTTGAATTTAAATTCAAACTCAATCTTATCGATTTTGTTATTTGTAATTTCATATCTAACTCGCTATCTTTATTGTTTTTCCGTGTGACAATTTGAAGAGTTTTATTTTATTTTAAAATCTTTACAGTTTTAATTTATCTAACTAAAGTTTAACACTGTTAAAACTCTTAAAAATAATAAGTAAAAATTCACACAGTCTAACTTCGTCTTTAAGTTCTTGCGGTGGTTTATTTTTTAAATGCCAACAAAATAAGACATAATTTTTTTCCATTATTTTAAAGTCAAATTCTCTACAACATTTTTTTGAAATACTTTAATAACCTAAGGTTAAAGTCCCTATTAATCACCTCTTTATCATATCCGGGAACTTACAGATGAAATTAATTGTAGGAGTGACACATAACAAAAGTTTTTAAATCAAGCTCAAACTAATCGCTTAGACTTTTACATGTATGGTGAATATACATTAGAACCGTTCAAAATCTCAACTACTGGCATCTGTCTTTTGCTTATACTCGGTTTTCTACTTAAATATAATCTTATCAGTTTTTCATTTATTCTCATATCTAAATCGTTCTATCTACCCATCTCATATCTTTTACTGTTTTTCCGTCTCATACTTTGAATATTTATTTTATTTTAAGTGTCAATTCTTGTAAATTTTAACTTTATTTTAAAATCATTAAAGTTTTAATTTATCCAATCAAAGTTTAACACTTCTAAAATCTGTAAAGTTCTACTAAAAATTCACACAGTTTAACTGTCTTTTTGTTCATACAATGGTATATTTTTAAAAAATCAACAAAATAAAACCTTATTTTTCTATTAAGTTTCTACCTATTCACTTAATTTAAAGTCAAATTATCTACAAAATTAATTGTAGGAGTAACACATAACAAAGGTTTTTAAATCAAGCTCAAACTAATCGCTTAGACTTTTACATGTATGGTGAATATACATTAGAACCGTTCAAAATCTCAACTACTGGCATCTGTCTTTTGCTTACACTCGGTTTTCTACTTAAATATAATCTTATCAGTTTTTCATTTATTCTCATATCTAAATCGTTCTATCTACCCATCTCATATCTTTTACTGTTTTTCCGTCTCATACTTTGAATATTTATTTTATTTTAAGTGCCAATTCTTGTAAATTTTAACTTTATTTTAAAATCATTAAAGTTTTAATTTATCCAATCAAAGTATAACACTTCTAAAATCTGTAAAGTTCAACTAAAAATCCATACAGTTTAACTGTCTTTTTGTTCATATAATGGTATATTTTTAAAAAATCAACAAAATAAAACCTTATTTTTCTATTAAGTTTCTACCTATTCACTTAATTTAAAGTCAAATTATCTACAACATTTTACTATGATTGAGTGAAAATCTAGTGCACGGGATGCGATTGAACTCTAACAAATCTTTTCCATTTTAAAGATTTGATGCAAATAAAATTAAATATGTAGATTTATATATTTTTGAATCTAATGTAGAGAACAATATATTCTACATGATCTTCTTCTCATCCATCATTGGCATATACCTATTGCAATGGAAACACAAACTGAGTAAGAATCAATATTTTAGTCAATCGTGGGAAAGTGATTAAGAAAGAAGAAAGTTATAAAATTCAACATGATCTTTCCGGTACGAAATCTTTTTTTTTTGGTAGATCGGAAGACGAAAACACACAAACAGAAGATAGAAACTGTATAGAAACAAAACAAATAAAATAAAAATCTTAGAAACGTTCATATGTTTGAGATGATGGAGTATGTCGAGATGTCTTCTTCATATAGTGAATGGATGAGTACTCAATACGTTTCTAGATGATTGTCGATTTTATTGTTTTCTATGAATATTT
>PKML01016009.1:245597-262685 GCA_002933935.1 Eutrema yunnanense
AAAAAAAAATCAAACTAAGGAATATTTTTGTAAAGATATTATATCTATTTTCGTAAATAGCAAATAATTAAAGATTTGGTAAGATTTTGCTATAATTTCGAAAATAGTAAATAATTAAAGATTTGGTAAGATTTTACAAATATAATTAATTTTTAAATTTAACCAAAAATATCTATTTGGCAACAGGAATAAAAAGAAGGGAATAGTAGTTATTCTGGATGGGAATAGACTAAAATGAAAAAAATAAATATATAGTCAGTACCAAAATTGTTAGAACATTCAAGAAAAATAAAAAGCTTGAAATTTTTTTTATGATTTTACCTCAATCTGAATATTTTTCCTAATTTCGAAATGTGAAGAAACTCCCGTCTTCAGCTTTGGTTGGTGCTAATCCATTGAGGTCCTGCAAGAAAGAAAAAAACATGTCAATACGCATCATAATTAACAAAAAATTCATAATAAGAAGGTAGAAGAATAAAATGAAAACATGTACAGAAACTTAAATAATTGTGTATCAATGACCGAAATAGTCTCTTTATATAGATGAATAAAGAGTGCTGAAGAAATTTTTTTATGTTTATCTAAATGGAAGTTTAATATTAAATAAAGAATATTGCATCAAATCTTTTTCGTATCAAAATTGGATATTCTCGAATTTAAAAAAAAACTTGTTTGGAAACAGGGATAAAAAGTATGGATAGTAGATATCTGGAATGGGATTAGACTAAAATCTGTTTGTTTACAAAATGTTAACCTGTTTTAATAGTATAGATAAAAATAGATATTAAAAAAAAAAAAACAAATAAAATAGTCCTTCCGTTTCATTATAAGTGTCAAAACGTTTGGAAGAAGCATAAGCCTTAGTCAAGCCTTTTTTTATAGTTTCTCCGAGTACAATGCGATCTCCGATCATCGGATTTGTGTCAAGATGCGCAGTTGCTCTCCACCTTCCGGCATCAAAAGTCTTTAATTCTCGCCTTTTATACGCCACAATGTCGCGATCGATCTTCCACCACAAATTGATCTGGTTTACAAACGGTGATGATAATGTTAATTGTACACGGATAGTGATAAGAGGTTGTTTACATTTTGCATTTTTGCTCTGTGTTTGGATCATTCTTCAAAAACGAAGCTCTCAAGAACCGTACTGAAATGGTCGAACAACCGAAATCCCACTCCTGTCTGGCAATAATTTTTTCATGTAATACTTTGATCTCCTCGAAAGATTGATTCTTTCCCGCCTTGCTTCCGGTATCATGTCGATAGAGCACTCCTGAAACCCGCGTCTAACAAACCAATCTGCGGTTCTCGTTGTCAACAGAAAAAGCATCTCGAGTCCGAGAGCTGACGCTTTCTTCTCAATGTAGTCTGCAAATAGTTCACAGTCAAGAAACCAGTTTTTCTCTAATTGTAGATTTGAAACACACAATGTTCAAGTTTTGTGATTATACCGAGCAATTTATCTCCTTGGCCTTGGCCACGGCAATCTGATGCGACTGCGATAGCTGCAACTTCTCCACATTTGTCTTCAAAGAAAGGGAGCAAAGCCGCACAAGCGATTATCTGTCCTTCCCTTTCCACAACCACAAACGAATCCAAAGCTCCCAGTAACTGAACACCAAAAACCGATTAGCACTTTGATGCTTACACTAAAAAAACATAAGAGAAGTGAAACCTAAGGCTAAGATTAAAGGCTAACCTCCTCATCAGTTCTACGAACCAAAGTCCCAAATTCTTCCAGAGGTTTGATTATCTGTCTAATTCCAGCAAGATCTTCCTTTTTCGCCTCTCGGGTTCCTTCGTATACATCACTGTGACATGAAGGGTGTAAGAAACATCAAAACTTTGAACGGTTCCCAATTGAAAACAGTTGTATACATCATTGTGTATACCTTGCCACCATAGTCCCCATCCCATCTCTTTTAAAAAGCTCCAACAATAGCACTCCACTTATAGTACCATCCAACAAGTGAACTCTTTTGACACCACCCTTTCAACACATCAAGGAATCAGAAAAATTGGAATTCTTAAAAGTAAATGAACAGAGCACAAGGCGCAGGTCAAGGACTCACTCTGCAGACGAACGCAGCTGCAGCCAGTTCAGAAAGATATCCGTACAAGCGGCTAAGTCTCTCCTCACCGCCTATTGCAAAACCTTGTTCCCCAGACCATAACCCGTTTCCGTTGTCAAATCCAACACCGTTTTGAAAAACCGGAGTGTGTTTTTCCCAAATTCCTCTCCCATTATGATTGTTGGATGTCGTTACTATCCCATTGTAACCAAGAGGTTCAGGAAAACTACATATGCCTCCATCCCCAACAGCCTTAACGTAATTGGCAGCTATCTCACTTTGCTGTGCACGTTTCCTGACTAACGTATCTGCTTCCTGAAGAGTCAAGAAGCGAACAAGATGTCCATTCTCATCAAGAATTGGACCGTCCATTATGCAAATAAGCTTATCTGCTCCTATAGCTAAAGCACATGCTGTAGCGACCTCATAGGTACTGCAGAGTAGAAGTAATGTCCCAATATCAGAGTAAGCAAAGTCATGTCTTTAAGGGTCTAAAACAAGTAATTTATTACTAAGAAACAGAGCATACTTGCAATTTAAGACTTCTCCGGAGCTGGAATGGCCCAAGTTCCTCAGTAAAACTATAGAACCACTGTTGAGCCTCTCCCGGATCCGATCAACATCTATCTTCTTCACTTCACCAGTTGATCCAAAATCAACACCATCAACAACACCTCTTCTCTGCCATGATAATTTATCAGAACGAACATGACAAGAATTGACAATTCAAATCAGCAAGTCAAGATAGTGGAACACTCACCTTTGCTGCAAAGAAGTTACCAGTGTCAACCCTAACACCCGTTTCGTGCAAACGGCTACTATCACCATGTCGGCGTATATTGCAAATGGAAGGTCCGGGAGATAGTTTGGCTTCGATCATTACCGATATCGCTCCTGCTGCTTCCTTGGCAGCTTGCAGAGATGCTGAGTCTGTGACTCTGTAACGACCCACATATGTAGGCTCGCGTCCTGCAACTGATACACCTTAGGCTCCATCTGAACAGGCTCGAACATGAAATTATCACATTCAACTATTTCACAATAAAGTTACAAAATTCGCCATCACTAACTGAAGAAACCATTACTTGACGCGAGCAATGGATGGCGGAACTAACATCATATATAAATATCTACAAAAAAATGTAGCCTAGACCAGAAGATCTAAGAAACTCGTTTGGATATTTATCAAACAAGATAACTAAAAGTGATTGAGAGGTTCAAAACAGGCAAATATCTCGAGAAGCCAATCAGAAGAGTAGAGGCTAAGGTTAATTTTCTGACCTCTCTCAGCTAGAAGCTGGTCGATTTGCACTTGAGTCCCAGGAACTAGGACGAACCTAATGCCCAGATGATGAAGAAATGCAATGTCCTGCACACATATGTCAAAACTGATTTCACTTTGGTTTATAAGCAAAGCAAAGATCATAAACAAGCTTCTTCTCAAATGCTTAATAAAACTCGAAACCACATATGAATCAATGTCAAAGACAATGTGAAAACATTGAAGTTTAAAGGACACACATTTCACTTACAGAAGACAAATTAGATATTCAATTTCAAGCAAGACAAACAATCAAACACCTTGCGTGCAATAATTTTTTTCAAGTAAGAAGAGGTGATGTCAAAAAAAGAAGAGAGGTGCCTTTAAAACGGCATCACAGTAAGGACCCGATAAGATCTCGCCGAGGATAACAACGACGAAGGTGCAGCTACGATGAGCCCACAAATAAGGCCACGCTTCACGGAACCACCGCACAAACTGCTTATCGCCGACCAGATTCTCAGCAGTTTCGGCATAATCGAACACGTTACATTTCGCAACCGTATTTGCCGGAGAAGATGCAGAAACCGGAGAATTTCTCAATTGAAGATTAGGGCTTAGCGTCTTGCTCGGCTCGAATATATCCCGGAAAGGAAAACCCTTTCTTGTTTGAGGACATCGGAGAGGAACGAAACAGGTAGAAGAAGAAACCACCATAGCTCCTCGCTCCATCATCTCAAAAATTCAAAAAAAAATTCCGATGAAATTAACTGAAAACAGAGCAAAACCGGAAACAATGGCGGACGATCGGTGGAGGAAGAAGAAAGGTGTTCCAAGGAATCAATGGATGTGTCCACGCGTGTATTTAATTTCGGTCTGATTCGGTTATTGACCCGATCGAAAACGGTTGACCGGTTCGATTTTGCAGTATCCAACCGGTATTTGCATTTGTCTCTGTCCACGTCAGATACTATTTCGGATTATTAACGTTTTCTGATTGGTCAATTTCATACAATTGTGAGATGCATTTCAAACGTGCATTTATTATGATGTATCATTTCTATATTATTACTATATTATTACCTCCGTTTCATGTCATTTTGATACTTTGCACATAAATTAATAAAATATATTAAAAATTTAAATATACTCTTAAAATAGAATAATTCTACAAAATAGCACAAAAAAACTAAAAATTCTCAAATTTAGCATCCAAAAGTGAAAATCACAAATATAGCACCAATTTTGACAATATTAACACAAATTTAATATAAAAATGACTTATAATCAGTTCTTAATGGGAAAAAACTAAACCCTAAATTGGAAATAGTGAAACCAAACATAAAATAAAATTTTAATTATATTTTAAATTTATTTTTGGTAAATAAGTATTTTTAAATAATTAGTTGTGCTATTTTTGGTATTTTAAATTTAGGATGTTAGTTTTGGAACAAAAAATAATTTTTGTGCTATTTGAGGGTATTTCTCCTTAAAATATATAATAACTTTTGAATTTCTTCATTAAAACTGAGGTTAAATTAGGTATTTTGTACCAAAATTTTCATTGAAAATCTAAATTGACACTTATTAGTTATTATGAAACAGAAAAAATTATTAAACGACACTTATTATAAAACAGAGAGTATTATTTAAAGAATTATTTAGGACAATAAATTTTATTTTATAAGTTATTACATATTATGTCATTATAAATAAGAAAAGATAATTGAAATAGGAAATGATATAATTATTATTTTTAATTATTGATGAAAATATGTAAAATATATGTTTTTCAATAAAGAGATGATTTCTTATTTAATTTCTCGATTATTACGATATTAAAATATTATATATTTTAAAATAATAATTAATTCATATATATTTTAAGAAAAACAAATATTTGAGATCTTGCAATAGTTTTTCACTGAAATTTATTATATTTTATTTGAATTTATATCAAAACAAAAGTTGAACGTATTTTACTAATTTTACAAAGAATTAGACACGAGAATATTGATTTATGTAAGAGTTTGTGGATTGACCATAAAAACAGAGTCATTAAGCGGTGCATATTATAATTATGTTTTCAAGATTATAAATTTTTGCGGATTAGCCAAAATAATATTTTAGTCCACATCAAAACGGGTTAATTAGACATGTTAGTCCACTTTGATAACTCTATCTATAGTCATTAGTTAGGCATTTTATAAAATTCAAATAAAAACAATTTTTTAAAATTTATAAAAAAAAATTTAGCAAAAAATTTACATGCGCTATAAGCCCTGGCCATTCGGGTATTCACTTTGGTTACGGGTATTTCAGGTAGAGAGGTTTAGGATTTATATAGGTACCAAAATGTTTTCGGTTTGGTTCCGGTTCGGTACCAGTCGGTTCAGGATCAGTTCGGTTTCGAGATTTAAGAACCGAAAAATACCCTAACTTTTTCGGATCTTAATCGGTTTCAAGTGTTTATTACCCGAAATGGCTAAAATATACTCGAAATCCGAAAATATATCCGAAAACCCAAAAATATTTTCGAAAACCCGGAAAAAAATATACCATAATACCAAAAATATACCTAAAAATATGATATATATTTAATATTTTTGGGTATATAATTATAATTCAGATAATTCGGATATCCGAAATGTTTTGATTCGGTTCCGGGTATTATCTGATACCCACGGATATCAATGAGTATGATCCAATAGATATTTTGGCCATAACGGAAACCAAACTGAACCAGTAATTTCGAGTCGGTTCCGGTTCGGATATTTCGGTTATGGTTTTTATGCGCAGGCCTATGAGCTAGCTAAAGCAGGCTTAAATCCAAATACTATTTAATTCGGTATACAAAATTAGAAAATTATTCGAATAATGCATTGGTCATGTTTTTTTTTTGGAATCTAGTAATGAAAAAAGAGTGAGCAATAGTAGTGACCTTGAGAATGCCGTCGAGAATCGAACCAGAGTCAAGTAGTTCAGCCGACAACATGACAACAAATTTGTTGTCTCTATGTAAATTGACGTAGGGATGAGCCTCCCGGAGCACCGCAACTAACTCCGCCTCGTCCGCCGCAACAATCCCTCCGGAGTCTCCGAAATCGGAGTGGATTCTCGTTTCTCCACCGTTGGTCCAGCTTCGTCGCTGCTGCTTCGTCAAAGAAAACACGTGAGTGTCTCTAAATTGGTTCGGACAAACCCAAGAACCACACGGTTTAGGTCCGAAACCGGAGTTTTCGGACACCTTGCAGCGGCCGAGTGCGCCAATCCACGGTGGTTGGGATCTGCAATTTGCCATTTTTATTTGTTGAAGATCAAAGAAAATGATAGATGATCACTTAGTGAGGATTTTTTTGTTCTCTAACTCTTAGACTTGTGATAATCAAGAAAACAAATATTATTAGAAAAAAAAAACTAATTGAAAAAACTGTGGATTTTTAAGATAAGGTGTAATGAGATAATAGAGCAATGTGAGATTCAATTTGGATGGTTATTGTGATAATGGGTGTCTATTTGAAAGCGAGATGATTAGATGAAACTCGAATCTTATATATACTTTTTTATTTTCTTTTTCTTTGTCATCAGATAATCATAGAGTACTATACAAATTACAGATATTCAAATTCATGTATCTCTTTGTATTTTCATTGGGAGAATTTGTATTATTTTTCTAAACTGTTTTAAGTGTTCACCTTTTGTTTTTGGTATAATGTTGAAATTGCATTACAAAAAAAAATGTACATATGAGTAAATAATCCATAAGTGGGAAACAGGATGGGCGTATATGTGATGAAGAGAGAAATAAAAGAGAATTGCAATTTGAACTTGAACACTGATCTCCAATTTCACTTAAGGTTCCAGTGTACAAAAAATATAAGAAGTGAAATCTCGAGCGCAACCTAGCTTCCTCTCGATGCTATAATAAAATAGAACTATTGAACAAGGAAAAGTGAAGTAAGCCTCTGTGTCGAGGACACAGTCGTCAACACAGGATCTTCAGGAACTTGAGCAAGTCTCTGTGTCGAGGACACAGTCGTCAACACAGGATCTTCAGGAACTTGAGCAAGTCTCTGTGTCGAGGACACGGTCGTCAACACAGAACCTTCAGTACAAAAGCTCATGAGAATTAAATACTCATCTCTCTTCCAACGGCTCCTTTAGTTCTCTAACGTCTTTTTTTCAAAGAAAAGTTCTTTTAGGGTTTTGTAAGCTCTCTTTTGATTCTCTATAAAGAGAGATGTAACATGTATCAATAATACAATCTTTGGAGACTTATTCTCTCTACTCTTCTCTATTCTCTCTAACCTCTTATTCTCTTAAGCAATCCCTTCTCTATTCTCTTAATTCCGCAAGCTATACTCTTGAATTCTAACATGGTATCAGAGCAATGATCTTGATTATACTATTCTCTCTTTGATTCTCCCTTTATACTCTTTCAAAATTCTCCAAAATTCTCAATTTCTCTCTAGATCTTAAGATCGCCCACCAAGTGTTTGACAAAATTCCTAAACGATTTTTTTCATCTTCTTCAATCTCAAAGCTATGAGTTCTTGTGTTCTTACCACTGAGAGCTCAAAACCTTTGGTTGTTCCTACCATTCTCAAAGGAAACAACTATCTTTTGTGGTCTAGAACCACTAAAACCGCTATAAGCGGTAGAAGACTTTGGAAGCATGTCGAATCAAGCGAATGCCCAAAGAAGACCCTCAAGAAGAAGGGCAAAGACAAGGAGTCCTTGTCTAGTGAAGAGCTAGAAGAAGCTCTACAAGAAGAGTTAGAGAAGTGGGAGGAAGATCAACAAGCCGTGCTTAGTCTCCTTCAATCTTCTCTAGACACGTCTATCTTGGAAGCTTACTCCTATTGTGAGAACCCAAAGGATCTATGGGAGACTCTCAAGGGTGTGTATGGAAATACATCAAATCTAAGCCGAATCTTTGAGATTAAGAAGTCTATCAATGACCTTCATCAAGATGGCAAGGAGTTCACCGACCACCTTGGGAAGTTCCAAACTCTGTGGTCCGAGCTAGAGATGCTTAGACCATTAACCCCGGATGTGAAGATCCTCAATGAGAGGCGTGAGCAAGACAAAGTCTTTGGCCTTCTCCTCACCTTGGATCCGATCTATAATGATCTCATCAAGCATATCCTTAGAGATGACAAGTTGCCAAACCTTGAAGAGGTGTGTGCACGATTCCAGAAGGAGCAAGGAAACATTGGTCTCTTTGGAGGCAAAACCGAGCTTGTGACAGCCAACAAAGGAGTCTACAAGCATGATAGACATGACAAGAGGAGTTCAAAGTCTTGTGAGCATTGCAAGCTCCCCGGCCACTCTATGGATAAGTGTTGGACTCTTCATCCTCACTTAAAGCCCGAAGGATACAAGAGACCACCAAGAGCAAATATTTCTCAAGGTGGTGAAGTTAAACAAGCAAGTACATCCACACCTCAAGGAGAAGCAGCCATGGCAGCCTCCGTGGACTATGTGCGGAAGAGTGACTTTGAAGCTTTCATCAAAGCATTCCAAACCCACAACTCCGGTATCACTCTCTATTCTCATAAACCCAGTAGTAAACTTGTTGTAGATTCGGGTGCTTCTCATCATATGATTAGTAATCCTAAGCTTTTAGACAAGATTGAACTAGCTATGGGTAGGGTAGAGATTGCTAATGGTGATGGAATCCCTATAGAAGGAAAAGGAAATTTAAAACTATTTAACAAGAAAAGTGAAGCGTTGTATGTTCCTAGGTTTAAATCCAACTTAATATCGGTTAAGAGAGCTACTAAAGACCTTAATTGCTATGCTATCTTTGGTCCTAATGATGTTCATTTTCAGGATATTGAAAGTGGAAAGTTACTTGGGAAAGGTGGATCCAAAGATGAACTTTATATTCTCGAAGAGCCACCACAAAATTCAGATGCTTTATCTTTTAATTCTTGTTATGTAGCTAATGTTGATGCAATTTGGCATGCTAGACTAGGCCATCCTCATGGAAGAGCACTTGAATTAATGTTGCCTAATATATCGTTTGATCACACTAGTTGTGAGGCATGTATTCTTGGCAAACATTGCAAAGTTGTGTTTCCTAAATCCTCTACTATCTATGAGCATTGTTTTGATTTGGTGCATTCGGATGTGTGGACCTCCCCTTGCATATCTAGGGATAAAAACAAGTACTTTGTGACCTTTATAGATGAGAAATCAAAGTATACTTGGATCACATTACTACCATCTAAGGATAGAGTGTTTGAGGCATTCATCAATTTTCAAACCTATGTGACTAACCAATACAATGCCAAGATAAAAGTGTTTAGGTCCGACAATGGAGGAGAATACACAAGCGCTAGATTCAAAGAGCACCTAGCTAAGCATGGCATTCTACACCAAACAAGTTGCCCTCACACACCACAACAAAATGGAGTGGCAGAGAGGAAGAATAGGCACCTTATGGAAGTGGCTAGATCAATGATGTTCCACACAAATGTGCCAAAGAGTTATTGGGGAGATGCGGTTCTAGCTTCATGCTACCTTATCAACCGAACTCCGACAAAAGTCCTAAAGGACATATCACCATTTGAGGTACTTAACAACTCTAAGCCATCTATTGAACACTTACGCGTCTTTGGTTGTGTGTGCTTTGTTTATGTACCAGGTGAACAAAGAAACAAGTTAGAGGCCAAGAGCACCAAATGCATCTTCCTTGGATATTCAACCACTCAAAAGGGTTATAAGTGCTTCGATCCGATCAACAATCGACTTCTTGTGTCTAGAGATGTCAAGTTCATTGAAGGACAAGGATATTATGATAAGAAGGATTGGGAAGGTCTAAAGGATCTCTCGAGGTCACCGTCGGACCTAGCTACAAGTTTGAGGTTCTTACTTGATCATTTGGGAAATGATGAACCACCAAGGCAACGAAATGCAAATGGGGATGTATCTAACAGTAACTCAAATGAAGAAGAATCAATCCCAACTATACCACAAGATCAAGAGGGAGAGTCGTCCCAAGATCAAGCTCAAGAGCAAGGAGAGTTGGGTATGGAAGAAGATGTGCCTACACCACAAGAAGAAGTGGAAGAGGTGGTCGAAGAAGTGGCTCAACCACTTAGAAGAAGCACTAGGCCCACGTTTCCCTCCAAATGGGTGGATAATCGGATATATTACAACAATGAAGCTGTGGCTCACCCAATTCAAGCTACTTGTTCTATTGCCCTTTTGCCAACCGACCATCAAGCATTCCTTGGGAAGATTGAGCAAAATCGAGTTCCCAATACTTATGAAGAGGCTAAAGATGAGAAGGTTTGGGTTGATGCAATAGGAGATGAAAAAGGAGCTATGGAAAGGAATCACACTTGGGATGTTGCGGTTCTTCCAAAAGGAAAGAGAGCGGTTAGCTCTAAGTGGGTGTTCACCATCAAGTATAAGAGTAATGGTGACATAGAAAGGTACAAGGCAAGATTGGTAGCAAGAGGTTTCACACAAACATATGGTGAAGATTACACGGATACCTTTGCTCCGGTGGCTAAGTTACACACGGTGAGGGTAGTTTTATCTTTGGCTACTAACCTCTCTTGGAATCTATGGCAAATGGATGTCAAGAATGCATTCCTTCAAGGGGAACTTGAAGAAGAAGTTTACATGACTCCTCCACCCGGGCTTGGAGATCTTTGTAAACCCGGAGAAGTATTAAGGCTAAGGAAAGCCATTTATGGTTTGAAGCAATCACCAAGAGCATGGTACCACAAGCTTAGCTCTACACTCACTAATCACGGTTTTAGGAAATCCCATTCGGATCACACCTTGTTCACTCTCAAAAGTGATAAAGGCCTTGTTGTGGTTCTTGTGTATGTGGATGACCTTATTATAACCGGTGATGATAAAGAGGGTATCCAATTCACCAAGGCCTTCCTCAACACCACTTTTGATATCAAGGATCTTGGAGAGTTGAAGTACTTCCTTGGACTTGAAGTGTGTAAATCACCGGATGGCTTGTTCCTTTCTCAAAGGAAATACACACTTGATCTCTTGAGTGAAACTGGAAAACTTGGCTCAAAACCGGCCAAGACTCCACTTGAAGATGGCTACAAGGTCAATAGAAAGGGGGAGAAATCGGATGAGAAGTTTAAGGATGTCCCTCAATATAGAAGACTTGTGGGAAAATTGATATATCTCACCCTTACGAGGCCAGATATATGTTTTGCAGTCAACCAAGTGAGTCAACATTTGCAAGAACCCACGGTTTATCATTGGTCTATGGTAGAAAGGATACTTAGATATCTCAAAGGAAGCCCTGGCCAAGGTATATGGATGGGAAGGAATGGTAACACCGAGATTGTTGGGTATTGTGATGCAGATTGGGCTGGTGATAGAATAGATCGAAAGTCTACAACCGGTTATTGTACCTTCATTGGAGGAAATTTGGTGACTTGGAAGACAAAGAAGCAAAATGTTGTATCTTGCTCAAGTGCGGAAGCGGAATACAGAGCTATGAAGAAGCTAACTTGTGAATTGACTTGGCTCAAAGCTCTTCTTAAAGACTTTGGTATTGAGCAAGAAGGACCAATCACCATGCATTGTGATAACCAAGCCGCGATCCACATTGCCACTAACTCAGTGTTCCATGAAAGAACCAAGCATATTGAGATCGATTGCCACAAGGTTCGTGAGAAGATTGAAGAAGGAGTTATCTTGCCATGTTACACAAGGAGTGAAGACCAATTGGCAGATATCTTCACAAAGGCCGCAAGCCTTAAGGTTTGCAACAACATCTATGGTAAACTAGGACTTGTGGACCTTACACACCCTTGATCTCATGTTCCCTAATCCATGGACTTCACACTCTTTTTCCCTTAGCATGGTTTTGTCCCAAGTGGTTTTCTATGTTAAGGTTTTTAATGAGGTGATGTTCTTGGGTTTCCAAGCTTAGCCTTTTTATTGTCTCTACGGCTAAGCTTGAGGGGGAGTATTGAACAAGGAAAAGTGAAGTAAGCCTCTGTGTCGAGGACACAGTCGTCAACACAGGATCTTCAGGAACTTGAGCAAGTCTCTGTGTCGAGGACACGGTCGTCAACACAGAACCTTCAGTACAAAAGCTCATGAGAATTAAATATTCATCTCTCTTCCAACGACTCCTTTAGTTCTCTAACGTCTCTTTTTCAAAGAAAAGTTCTTTTAGGGTTTTGTAAGCTCTCTTTTGATTCTCTATAAAGAGAGATGTAACATGTATCAATAATACAATCTTTGGAGACTTATTCTCCCTACTCTTCTCTATTCTCTCTAACCTCTTATTCTCTTAAGCAATCCCTTCTCTATTCTCTTAATTCCGCAAGCTATACTCTTGAATTCTAACAAGAACACTCAAAGTCAAGAAATCTCAGCTACATAGTTGCAAATGTGCAATCAATAAGACAATGTTGCAATCAATAATAAGAAGTAATTTTGCTAGAGAAGATAAATTAGATGTGTGCATGCACAATTTCTCTTAAACCAAACACTATGAATTGTGAAGTAAGAACGCGTAGGCAGACCCGTCTCTATTTATAAATGACCGTCTCTACTTATAAATGAGTCTTACACAAAAACAATTTTTTTTAATAGTTTTATGGATCATTTTTTTTGAAGAATTGTTTAAAACAAAAATTTGGATTCATAGCAAATGTCCATGTTGCTATGGGTCTGAGTCGGGCCTGCGCGTATGTGCCTTTAAAGGACCCGATAAGATCTCAATTGGTTCGGACTCTAACAACAATCACTTATTATTAATGACAATGCTGAGTGTTTGGATTAAGAACTATCGCAAAGTAATTTTTGAAAGTGATTGCAAAACAGTGGTAGATCTAGTCAACAAAAAATCCTGTTAACATTTTTATTATCGATGGATGATAATAAAAAAAATATGTGTTGCTACAAAAAGTCTTTTCAAGTTATAAATTCCAGATAGATTTTGGAATTTATAATTAGATTCGAGAAACACCCTCTACAAAGTCGTTTTAACCTTTTTATCATTACTATTATTGATGGATGATAATAATGAATAATATTGATGCACGTAGGATTTTTTAGATCTACGCCTTATTTTTGCAAAACCAACATCTGCAAACTGGGGGCTTAACATCACATTTGCCCATTGTATAAACACCACCACGCTTGCAATCTTCATCGCATATTTGTTTAAAACAACCTCCAGGCGCCTTGTATGCTACTTGTGTTATTTTACATAGCGGCTTCGGAGTGTTTCCTCTTGATATTCCTATTACATTATTGACCGATAGGCAAGAAATATTCAAATCTTTTTGATTAAAAATGCATATGTTCGTTTTAATTACATTCTTATAGAAACACATTTTTAAATTTATATAAAATTCACAAATCATTTAGGTTTCTAATTGGTGATTTTTTGTTTTACTATTTACAAAATATATACTTAATTTTTTTAGTCTTTGAAAAACATAACACTTTTTGGTTTATTAAAATATTTTTTTAAAGTGTATATGCAAATTCTAAACGCAATCAAAATCTTTATTTTCTTTTGCGTTTGGCATTTACAAATTTAGGTTATGAATTTTGTAAACACATATTTAAAGGTTATGAATTTATTTGAAAAGAATACACACTACTCAGTCTAACACTATTCAGAGAATCAAACACAAGTAATAAAACACACTTTGACGAGATTCATATATCATAATGTATCATACCTGTCAAAATCAAGAAAATCATCAAATAAGTGATGAGACCAGTGGCACTTGCGCCTTTAACCATTTTCACTCTTAACTTCTTCTTTTTTTTTTGACGGAATGCTTTACATATGCACACAATCACCTAATCGTTGTATATACTTATTTTTTTCCTAAAAAAGGAAAAGAAAATATCGCCCATAAAAATGCCTATAAATTAGTTAGAAATGAAGAAAAAAAATAGAAATCTGATATGGACCACATATTTCCCCCCATTAATTCCTATTTTTAATTAATTTTAATTCATATTCCTCGTAGAATGACATGCATATATGTATCGATATAAGATTTCATAACAAACGATCTTCCTTACAATCTACCCGGAATCAACATGTGATGAGACGCATCACGCAAATCTCCCAAAAAAGAATTACTTCAAACATCATTACGATGAATCCACTCCACACGTAGTTTATGCGGAAGACCGACATATTATTAGCTTTAGCATCTTACGTTTGGGTGTTTGGTGTCTGAAGTCTTAACACTGTTTTAGCATCGCTTTTTTGCGATGATTTAATTTCTTCGCAAATTAAAATCGTTTTTACGACGACTTTACGACGATTTTTAAAGTCGGCGCAAAATTGGGACGAAAATTTTCGTTGTAAAATCGTCGCTAATTAGCGACGATTACCGACGAAGTTACGACGATTATCAAAATCGTCGTAAAATCGTTGTAACTTAGCGACGATTTACCGAAGTTTATATAAAACGTTGTAATATCGTCGTAAAATTATCGACGAATTAGCAAGGATTATTATAAGTTGAACTTTACATCGATTTCCCGACGATTAATGAGTTAGGTGAGCACGTTTAAGTTCACGTTGTACGGTTAGGTAAACATGTTTAAAGTCGTTGTAAAATCGATGTAAACATGTTTAGAATCGTTGTAAAATCGATATTAAATCGATGTAAAATCGTAGGTAATTCGATGGTAACGAAAATAAAAATCTATAGTGGCCAACTTCATAATAAAAATTTCATTTTCAGAAACATTTACTTCTTTCTGACCAACAAAAAATATCAATATACGAAATTAGAAGATGGATGTATAATCGTCTTGATTCGGAGGGATCGCTAACAAAGGAGTTCAGTGATGGGGTGGAGGGATTCATGCATCAGGCAGGAAGTATACATAATACGATTATCAGTGGTAAGATGTATTGTCCTTGTACCAGATGCTTGAATAGGAAATTTATCATTATCTCGAAGGTGTGGTCGCATATATTAAATAGAGGGTTTATGCCGCATTACTATATATGGTATTATCATGGAGAGGGTCATGGGGGAAATGCAGCTAGTAGTAGTAGAAATTATCAAGCATCGATTTTTGATGAGTCAAATAATTTTAATCAATTTGATGATCATGCGGAGCAGCATGGTGAAGATAATGATAGGATTCATGACATGGTTACGGATGCATTTCATGAAACCGTAAGTACATTTGCACATGATCATCATGATGAGGAACCCAATCTAGATGCAAAATTTGTTTATGATATGCTAGATGTTGCAAATCAGCCACTCTACGATGGATGTAGAGAAGGACATTCTAAATTGTCGTTGGCGGCTAGGATGATGACTATTAAAACTGATCATAACTTAGCTGAGGTTTGCATGGGAGAAAGGGTAATTTGTGCCTTAACCAAGGCCGCTGGTACCGATTAGTACCCGAACTATTGAACTGTGCTCAAACATATACGAACTATTGAAAATTTGAATATCCATACCCGAACTCTCTTTTTTTTGGCCGAAACATGCATTGACTCGTTTCCCGTTAGTCAACTCCGTCAAATTATTAACGGTGCTGAGTCAGCTGCCACCCTGGAATCCCTGTTGGAACGAAATTTTCATACGACGTCGTTTTATATCGATCCAAAAATTAAAAAATTTGCACAGGCAAGGAATCGAACCGTGCCCCGCTCCAAAATTTCGATCTGTTATACCGCTGGGCCAGATACAATTATTATGATATCTCGCACCGTTTAATTTATATTGTAGTTTAGATGAGAAAAAACCATAAAAATAAAACAACGTAGTTTTGATTGGTTTTCTGATTAAAAAAAAATTAGACAATCAAGTCTTGTTCTTCGACGGGTTGTGCCAATTTCAGACAAGAAATTTGGGGAAGAACTCTCTCATCTAGGGTTTTGGTTGACTAAGAAATCATAAGAGAATGGCTACCTCATCGAATCAAAAGGCTTCCACATCGAATCAAAATCCCATTGTTGATTATGAGTCGATTATGATTTTGAGAAATGATAATGTATACTCAAAATCCCATTGTCGATTATGATTTACGATTACATGGCCTAAAACTTCAAAGTATTACACGAAACGTACGTAGAATAAGAGAACCAGATTCGACTAAAGCCAAAGATTTTGATTCCCAAGAACAACGAGCGAAATCAATCAAAACCAATGGTGACCCGATTCGTCAAAAAAATTACAGAAACAAATCGAAGAGATTTGAAAACAAAAATCGCCATGACTTACTTACAGGGAGAAATACCAAAACTTTGCTTTGACTTCAGAGAAATCGATTGCGCAGAGAACCAGAAGAATTTCAGAAACCCTAAGAATTCGCAGAGAAGAAGAGAAACAAACAAACAAAAAAAATACAACGAGCGAATGCAATGGCTACCTAATCGAATCAAAATCGCCGACGACGATTTTTGATGGTCGTGTCTAGAATCAACCTTCTGATATATCATGGTTTTTACCCTGTTTGAGCCATGATATAAGTCCTTTTATAGAGTCTTTTATAGTATTTTGGAGTCTTTTAGAGTCTTTTGCAGGTTTTAGCACATTTGGAGTATTCTTGGAGTTTATGGAGCATTCTGGAGCGAAACTGAAGTCTGTTGGCTAAAGTACCCGAATTCACGTCAAGTATCGATCGATACCCCCTGGTATCGATCGATACCCATCGAAGCAGATTTCAAAGTCGCGACTTAATGAAGTTTGAAGAATTGCAAAAAGTGCCCAGAAGTCTCTGATAATTACAAGAAGACCCCAAGTCGTG
>PKML01016009.1:308566-322439 GCA_002933935.1 Eutrema yunnanense
TGTGGTTTACAGTTGACTTATGTATATATGTATCATATAATATTTCATTTTATATAGTTATTTTAATTCAAAAAAAATTAAAAATAGTTGGATTATAGCTTTGAAAATTATTATTGTCTTTGTCTAACTGATGTTATTAGCTTTAAGACACACGCTAATATTTTTTTAGTTTTTTATGTTTTAAAGCTCAGAAAATTTTGAAATAAATCATATATGTTAACTTTATCAAATAACAAAATTCTATTTGAAAAAAATAAAAAAATGTCATTAACAACGTGAGGTTGGACTAGTGTTTGAACCCATATAAGTAAAAAATGTAGACACCTAAAAGAACATGGGAAAATCAACGTACTCGATAATATTATATGATTTTACTTGGTTTTTGTGGATGTATTTTTTTTAGCAATAAATATATTATTGTAAAATATCAAACAAATTTATTAAATTTTAATAATTATTTATTTATGGTTCGTAATTAATTTATGAAAAAGATTTAATCATTAACAAATTAATAATTTTAATTTATAATTATATTAATATCATTAATCTATTTTATTTATAAATTATTTTTTAAAATTATATATCTCGCACCACTTTTTACATTTTCACCATTCACACTTGAACCGCATCGTATGTTGTTTTTTTCACCATTCATATATTGTCCTGCACCGCTTGTTCCGCAGTAACCGCACTTGTTCCGCATGATGCGTTTTTTCCAACTGCACCGCACTAAAACCTCACCGTACCTCCTAAACCGTTTGTTCCGCACCGCTCAAACCGCTGTCACCATTCGAAGCCATAGTCTATATATGATGCACGTTACAAATAGTGTTGTGCCCAATATTCACTCAGTTTGTCATGGGGATTTTGGACTACCGTCCTCCATATTCACCTGATAGATTTTCAGTTACTATTTGTTTAAATAATGATTTATAATTTTCTGATGTTCACATAATGTAAAGATAAATAATGCTAAAAACAAAATTCATAATTGGCAAAACATTCAGTATATTCACAGATAAGATTTTAGTTGGACTTCTAATAATAGTTTGTGTTCAGGTCCGATTTCGCATCTTCCAAAAAGTTGAATTTATTCGTCTCTGTACAGAAAATAATCGACAAGTGTAAGGCAGGTGATTAGGCTTTTGGAACTTATGACATGCTCCTTTTTGATATTTGGTGAATGATCTGTTTCTTTGGCTTTTAGGGAAGTTGTAACATCCCGATTATCGGTCTCCAAAACCGGTCTGTTTTAATTTCGGTTATCTTAAATTGTGGATCTAATTATTGTTTTAGTTTAAAAGCTCACTCTGTAAGCCCAATAAGCTAATAGAAAACTCTAACCCTAGAATCTTTCACATCTATAAATAGAGAGAGCTTGTGGTAAAGAGAAGGCATAACTTTCTTGCAGCGAAGCCTTGTTGAAATCACCTCTGAGCAACCACCGTCGAATCACCTTGAAGGAGAATCCATCGTAACCACCTGAAGGCAAGGAAAAGGCAGATTAGATCCGTTCTGGTAGAAAGAAAGAACGAACGGTCAAAATAGATCCAAACGATCTGAAACTTGGTAAGTACTTCCTTGACTCTCTAATCTATCCAATGCCTAAAGCGGATTGTTATTCGGAGTTGTGATATGAAAGTTATGGATGTTTTCCTATGCATGATATGTGCAGTTCGGATCTGGGACCAGTGAGAGAAGAAACCGATTTGGAGGTTCGGTAGTGATCCGATCAAGCTGATATTTGGTAAAGAGCTTTGTTACTCTTAGAACTAAGTCTCAGTGAAATATCTCAGTGTTCTAGCTTGTGGTTGGGAAGTTATGTTAGTTTTACCGAGACTGTTCTGCGCAGCGCACAGGTTAGACCAGTCTAGCGAGTTGAGTTGTTTGTATAGGCAAATCAATCTGGATCGACCTGAAACTTTGCAGAGATCCTAAGGACACGTGGACGTAGCTCTCGGTTGAAGGATAACCGATTTGAGACTCAGGAGCATCTGCAATCGTGTTGTCAATCAGTGGCTAATGTGAGGATTAGATCTAGGCTTCTATCTATGTTCTCTTGTCTTTTTCTGGTGTATTGAGTCTAAGTATACTCAGATATGCTACGTGCTACGAAGTACAGGCACGATTTGTTTGATCTACATCTTATAATGAATATGGATTAGGAATTCATTAGAGGAAGAACCAGCATACATGTTTGATAACCTTGTCGTATGATTAATGGATGTAAAGTAGCTAGATGGTGTGAGAGAACTATAGGTATTCGTCACAGGTGACGAGGAACCTGTTGTACGAACTGTGTGTCGAGAAACGGTGCGGTTACATTAGACGCCGGAGTCTCGTTAGAGGGATTAGGCGGGTGTAACTGGAAATACACCGGAACTCACTTCTTTGATGGTACCTGGCGAGGGTAGCTTCTGTTCGTAAGACGTCCTTCGAGGCAGAGACAGTTGAACCTGATACCAGCCCAACGCTCAGTAGGGGGTGGGAGCGAACCCTGGCGCCATTCGTGGCTAGAGTTTTGTACTCACAACTTGTGGGCTAATGCCCGGGATATATATTATGAATTGGACAACCTCTTGTTTGGTAGTTATGTGGGCGCTTCTAGGGCGTGATGCTTGATTGCTTGTTTATGCCTATTCTTGATGTACTGGTTGAATACGAGTGAGTATGAGGATGAGTTCTAGGTTTAGTTCTCACTGGGTAATCCAAATTACTCATCCCTCTCTCTTCTTGTAAGTGATGATGATTATTATTATGATGGTGTTGAATATGAAGAATTGGACGAGTAATTCCAGCGTGGTGCGCTGTTTTGGGAATTGGGAGTTTCTTTCGGTTTTATTGGCTTTCTGTTACTTTGGATTTAAAGACAAATACTAGTTATTTGCTTCAGTTGGTTTATGTTTTAAGTTGGGTTTTGTAAGACGTTATTTAGGTTTTAATGAGAGTATTATTCATGATTGATTGTTGTTGATTAATTTACGTTGTTCGACACGTCCTCTTTATGGAGATAAAGAGGCGGAGTCGAGGGTGGCATTGCCGACTCCCCTGATCCTTTTAATGGAAGGTTGAGTCGGGGTGTTACAAGTGGTATCAGAGCTCTAGGTTCGAGTGAGAGGATAAGTCTAGGTCAGTGAGTTTGGAAAAAATCGGATTTCAAAGTTTTCGAATGGGGATTTCTCAAACGTTATAAAACCACCACCTAGATGAGACCTCCAGTTCTTATTGTTTTACCTTTGCAGGGAGATCAGTCTTTACGGGACCGGACTGACTCACTTGCTATCGTGTGTGCGGATGTTGCCAAAGAGAGCATAAGGTTTGGAAGCCTTGGACCAAGTGTGATTTTAATGGAGGATCCACGAGGCATAGAACAAAAGTGAAATTCTAAGGAGGGCAAAGGACAACATAGTGATTGGGTATCACGTAGCGAACAATGGAACGTTCCTACTAATAACAGTGTGTTCCCGAGAGAAAATTTATGGAGGACGAGATCTTACAATGAGCATGCCAATCAAGTTTATCTACACGTCTGGCAAGCACCCTAAAGTAAGCGAACTAGAACCAGTGTGGAAGGACACCACACATATACTTCTTCAAATAGCATGTACGGAAAAGATATCATATGAAGTGTAAGGCGTGTGGATGGTGAAAGCGAAGTTCATAGTTCCTAGTGGACTACATCAAGTTACCATTACTCGAATGGAAAGAGATATGGTGACAAGTACCATTACCCGAATGGAAAGGGATATGGTGAAAAGTACTATTACCCGAATGGAAAAGGAGATATGGTGACAATGGAATACGCTACTGGTCGACCCAAAGTGAATACGGTAAGGAAGCAACTTGGGTAGTTGCAACGCGGACTGAGTAAGAAAAAACGGAGAAGCAAAAATGGACAGGATAACCTGTATAGTTTAGTGTGGCTTTGGAACAAGCCTCGGATAATGGTCATCCGTTGAACAGAAGGGTGTAGAAAGAAGAGTCCTTGTCAAGTGTGCGGGAATTACTAACCAGGCCAGGTGTTATGGAATTCACTAAGGCTAGGTGGTAATTAAATTTTTCTAAGGAATGTGAAAGGAATTCACTAAGGACTGTGAAAAGGAATTCACCAAGAAATGTAAGGAGAAGTTGTTCACATTTGGAACTATCCCTAGTGCAAAGACTTTAAGGACGCGTTAGAAAGTAACTTCGGGGAAAACGGATGGAAATGTGAATCCCAATTGGAACGGGAACCCCAAAGAAAGTGTTAGGAAAACACAACAGTGGCTTGATAGGTTGGAAAATCTTGAAACGGATATCAACTGTGTAATCAGAGTGAGCGCGCCAGAAGCGTGGAGGGTCATAGCCCATAGGTCTCACGAAGTCATAAAGGTCATGGTTACCATCCCTCTTAAACATGGTATAAGGTAAGGTAAGAATATCTACTTGCACAATAATCATCGCTACAACAGCACAACACCAGAAGATCCATTGAGAAAGATCCATTGAGGAAGATCCATTTGGAAGTGGAGGATTCCCATCATGATTAGAATTGCTCGAAGGATGAGTGTTCTATCTAGGCTCTAGGAGGTTAACAACTATGACACTAGACGCCCCATGTGTTCATACGAGTAGGCATCGACTTGAACCATTCTCAAGGACAGAGATGGTGTTCTGTTCGACCCTAAGTTGGAAACCTGAAGGCAAGAGTAAACCCTTTTTCGCGAAATGGACGCTAGAAGTAAAGCATCACCCACCCACCCTCGATATGAATGATAAGCACCGGAAGTTGAAAAAGCTTAACCCAAGGTACATGGGAGCTGGAGTAGCAAATGCGAAGAGATTACCCCGAGCTCTTTAAGGACAAGAGCGGAACCGGAGGTGTGGAGGAGAATTCGGGGACGAATTCCTTTCAAGGAGGGGAGAGTTGTAACATCCCGATTTTCGGTCTCCAAAACCGGTTTGTTTTAATTTCGGTTATCTCAAATTGTGGGCCTAATTATTGTTTTAGTTTAAAAGCCCAACCCGTAAGCCCACTAAGCTAATAGAAAACTCTAACCCTAGAATCGTTCACCTCTATAAATAGAGAGAGCTTGTGGTAAAGAGGAGGCAGAAAAATCTTGCAGCGAAGCCTTGTTGAAATCACCCATGAACAACCACCGTCGAATCACCTTGAAGGAGAATCCATCGTAACCAGGTGAAGGCAAGGAAAGGCAGATTAGACCCGTTCTGGTAGAAAGGAGGAACGAATGGTCAAAACAGATCCAAACGATCTGAAACTTGGTAAATACTTCCTTGACTCTCTAATCTATCCAACGCCTAAAGAGGATTGTTATTCGGAGTTGTGATATGAAAGTTATGGATGTTTTCCTATGCCTGATCTGTTCAGTTCGGATCTGCGACCAGTGAGAGAAGAAACCGATTTGGAGGTTCGGTAGTGATCCGATCAAGCTGATATTTGGTAAAGAGCTTTGTTACCCTTATAACTAAGTCTCTGTGAAATATCCCAGTGTTATACTTTGTGGTTGGGAAGTTATCTTAGTTTTACCGAGACTATTCTGCGCAGCGCACAGGTTAGACCATTCTAGCGAGTTGAGTTGTTTGGATAGGCAAATCAATATGGATCGACCTGACACTTTGCAAAGATCCTAAGGACACGTGGACGTAGCTCTCGGTTTAAGGATAACCGATTTGAGACTCAGGAGCATCTGCAATCGTGTTGTCAATCAGTGGCTAAGGTGAGGATTAGATCTAGGCTTCTATCTATGTTCTCTTGTCTTTTTCTGGTGTATTGAGTCTAAGTATACTCAGGTATGCTACATGCTACGAAGTACGGGCACGATTTGTTTGATCTACATCTTATAATGAATATGGATTAGGAATTCATTAGAGGAAGAACCAGCATACATGTTTGATAACCTTGTCGTATGATTAATGGATGTAAAGTAGCTAGATGGTGTGAGAGAACTATAGGTATTCGTCACAGGTGACGAGGAAACTGTTGTACGAACTGTGTGTGTCGAGAAACGGTGCGGTTACATTAGACGTCGGAGTCTCGTTAGAGGGATTAGGCGGGTGTAACTGGAAATACACTGGGACTCACTTCTTTGATGGTACCTGGCGAGGGTAGCTTCTGTTCGTAAGACGTCCTTCGAGGCAGAGACAGTTGAACCTGATACCAGCCCAACGCTCAGTAGGGGGTGGGAGCGAACCCTGGCGCCATTCGTGGCTAGAGTCTTGTACTCACAACTTGTGGGCTAATGCCCGGGATATATATTCTGAATTGGACAACCTCTTGTTTGGTAGTTGTGTGGGCGCTTCTAGGGCGTGATGCTTGATTGCTTGTTTATGCCTATTCTTGATGTACTGGTTGAATACGAGTGAGTATGGGGATGATTTCTAGGTTTAGTTCTCATTGGGTAATCCAAATTACTCATCCCTCTCTCTTCTTGTAGGTGATGATGATTATTATTATGATGGTGTTGACTATGAAGAATTGGACGAGTAATTCCAGCGTGGTGCGCTGTTTTGGGAATTAGGAGTTTCTTTCGGTTTTATTGGCTTTCTGTTACTTTGGATTTAAAGACAAATACTAGTTATTTGCTTCAGTTCGTTTATGTTTTAAGTTGGGTTTTGTAAGACGTTATTTGGGTTTTAATGAGAGTATTATTCAGGATTGATTGTTGTTGATTAATTTACGTTGTCCAACACGTCTTCTTTACGGAGAAAAAGAGGCGAAGTCGAGGGTGGCATTGCCGACTCCCCTAGTCCTTTTAATGGAAGGTTGAGTCGGGGTGTTACAGAAATCGTCCGTCTCAAAAAGATATTCACAAAAAGAATTTGTTCTTCTGAAGTTTCTTCAAATGTCTAGTCACAATAGGTCAATATAACTGAAATGAGAGTTGTTATACATGAGGAAAGTGAGAGTTAGAGTTTTTTTAGTCTTAGCCAACCTAATATTTCAATTGGTGGAAGAGTAGAAGAGAGAAACTACCGGTCGGAGAGGTTGGAACCCTCCGACCGATATGTCAGACCATTATGGATCCTTGTCTGGAGAAGAGGAGAAGACCCACCGAGGTCAGTGCCGGTCCATGCCTATCGGATGCCCTACTCAAAAATAAAAAATGTACACAGTTTTTTTGTTAATCAAACAGAAAAAAATTGAATATAAAAAAAAGAAAAAAGAAAAATTAGTGAATAAATTTTTTTTTTAGTACATGTGCCATAGGCGGTCGATTACTTCGAATCATGTGCCGGGCCTGACCGAGGTTTCGACGAGATATCCTTTCTCTCTTGATTACGGGTAAAATGGTGGCAAAATGTGGTGGTCGGAATGATGTCGAAGAGATGGTTTGTTAGAACGTCTCTCCAAAGGGAACTCTGAGAACTGAGGATCGAGGAAGCAGCTTCATGGAAGCCTTGTTGCCATGCTAGTTTGGTCGATTATCACGGGGTGTGTTAATGTTGTATTTATTGGTGATATTGTTGGTCAAGTTTGTTAGTTTATATAATTAATTAATATGAAAAACACATGTTAACACAAAAAAACTTGTTCCCATTGCTTTTCCAGTTCCACCTAACATTTATAAATTTAAGCACACGCACGTTGAAATTTCAATTCCATGAACCATCCCGTTCCCAAAAATAAACACATTTAAAAAAAATTATACCCATAAAAGTCAAAACCAAATAAGCCGCAATAGAAGATAAAAAAAACGCTTGACCCACGCTGAAAAACGTTGACATTTATGCAACGCGCACACACATACATATATATATATATATACATGTACACACACAAGCCCATCATCATCAGACAATTAGCTTCAAATCCTGAGCAATCTTTGTGTGTAAACGAAAGTTATTTCTAATCGCCATGGAAGCTACTTCACAGCCAAGTTTCTCTCAGAACTATCTTAGATCATCTAAAAACTACCACTCATCCTCGCTCCATTCGATCCGGAAGCAACCTGCAAAGCCATGGAAAAAACCTGTAACAGCTTCACTTCAACGGTTGCATCCTAGAGTTTATCGAGTCGAGCCTGTTAACTTCAAGGAGTTGGTTCAGAGGTTAACCGGTGCACAAGACCATGAGCCAGAGGTGCATCAAGTTGAGGCTAAGCCACTCAAGATTTCTGATGAAACAACAGCTAATGAGAATCCATTCGCGTATGATCTGTCACCGTCATCATCTCGATTCTGGGAAGCTTTCCCTCTTCTTAGTCCGGCAAATCTTTCAAGATGGTAGAGGAAAAAAAGCTTCATTCTTGACCATTTTCCTGCAAATTCTTTGAAATTAGAGAGACCTGTAGTGAGATTTGTTATGCTCTTTGTCTCTTTCGATATCGCCATTTGAAAGATTGTTATGTATACAAACTTGTTACTATTACATTACAAAAAAACGCCATTTCGACATAAACCAATGTTTCAAAGAGACCTTTTATCATCATAACAGTTCCTACTGATCCCAGTAGTTTCTCAGCTGCGACATGTGAAGGAGAAGCTCGTCTCTGCCTAAACCGGATACACTACTCGTCAAAATCCAAGGAGGGTGTTGTTTAAAATTCTTTCTAATGATTTGTTGGAAAGCTTTAATGTTCTCATCAGGTCTTTTCCCTTTCGCCGCTTTCATTTTGTCGCATTTCGTAAACACAAAAGTCATCGGTACCTGAACATCAAACACACGCCACAATCAAGAACTCCTCAAAGCATACATACTGAGAATTTGTAACACACACATACACAAAAGCCAGATTACCCACATACATTGTTGCGACCGAGCCAATTCGCACAATCAAGATCAATCTTCTGAGGAGGAACACTTGCATCAATCAGAAGCAGCACACAAACAAGTGTGTCTCTATTCAAGAAGTAACCTTTAGTAAACGCAGACCAATCCGTTTTCGCAGCATCTGAAACTTTAGCAAATCTGCAAATGTTTACAAACACAAACCTCAATATTCAAAACAAGAACCAATTTTGCTTTGTGAGATTATTAAACATACATACCCATAACCAGGCAAATCCACAATATACCAACTCTTATTCACCAAGAAGTGATTTATAAGCTGAGTCTTTCCTGTTTCAAAGAAAGAAGAAGAAAAATCGTAACTTTCCGAGATCAAATTTGAGTTTCAAAACTAAAAATTGGAATTGTGCAGACCAGGTTTCTTGGAAGTGAGAGCGACTTCCTTCTTACGAACCAAACAATTGATAAGCGAGGATTTTCCGACATTAGAACGACCTAGAATCGCAATCTCCGGACGATCATCTTTAGGACAGTCTCTAGCTCGAGCACTGCTCTTGACGAATTCGACTTCTTTGATTTGGGAATGACCCGCGAAAGGTCCGATTACTATATTGGAGCCCGGAAGCACCATATCCTCCGTTAACTCTTCGATTTCAACACCGGGAGGTACGAACAAGACGGAGCGAGCGAATCGAGCCGAATCGGAAATCGAACGGCTCGTTGTTGTTTTGGTGTTCGTGGGGAGAGAAGAAGCTGAGATTTGTGGGATAGAGATGAAACTGGGAGTACGGAAGAATCGAGTTGTGTGGAAGTTGTGAGATTGGAAGTGTGAAGGTAGTAAAGGAGCGAGATTTATCAAGGATCGACATCGGAGAAGCCCCATTTTTGTTTTTTTGCAGAGCTCTGTGTTCTTTGGGTTTAGAATGAAGATAGGGTTTTTGAGTTTAAGACCAGAGAGGTTCCTTCTGTTTCAGCCAGAGGCTTTCACTTTTTTTCTTTCTTTGCTTGTGAGAGAAGAAAAAAAAAAAAAAACTTATATTCTAAATAACCGAAAAAATTCCCAAAAGCTAACATTGATTAGGCTGGATTAAACCTAAAGTTAGTCAAAATTAACACACTGTGATACTAAAGTTAATTTTGCATTAACGTTTAATCTAATACGGTTAAATCAACATTAGTTTTGTAGTTTTATTTATTTATTTATATATAAAATCCAAAATTATATAGAAAATACAAAATAATAAAATACAAAGTTTTGAACAACAATAAAACAAAAGAAATGAACATGACAACACTTTACCGAGAAAAATCTTATTCGTTCTTATATTCGCATTTGATCTGATGCGATCTTTATTTTTGGTTATCAACATAACTAATTTAAACAATATTTCCTCATGTTGTATTACCTTGACCAATTTTCAATTTGGATCTAAAGATGTTATTCGGTTAAAAATCCAATGTACTGATTTTTCCAAAATAAAAAAAGTTTACGACTGCCAATTTTTAACAATTGTACGAATATCGCCATACAACAAAAATGGTGCATCTTCTCCGAACCATCGTCTCCATGGTAGTTTCCATGTTTTCAACAATGAATCTCTTTTTCCATATTCTGATATTAAATATATTGTATCGAAACATGAATTTTAGAAGATTATTCCTTTGCTATTGCAATCAATCTTCTACCTAGCTTGCCTCTAAGCCCTCGACATTTTTATTCCACTGGCCATAAGTGATTTGTTACCATTTTCTCATCATGTAATTATCCGTCGGATTATCTTCCATTAATAATAGGATGATAACAAACTGATTACATTTATTTAATTATTGAAATAGTTGACATTTTGTGGAGAATTTCAGAAATACCATTTGTATGATAACATTTTTATGATTTATGTTTTAATCATACAATACAAGCGAACATGTTTTCAATAATCCACCTTTAATTATATAGGTGTACTCTGGATATACTCTGAATTGTACAAATCTTTGGTTAGATGTCGTAACTGTATATGATCATCGCAACCATAAATATCTTAATGTTCTATATATGAGAAATTAATACTAATTAATTAAAGATTATGACTCACAGATGTGAATTACGTAACCTTTTAGCTATAATTTGTTAGAAACAATCATAGTAAAATCAGTTAAAAATCAAAGATTCTTCTTCTGCTTCTGGGTATAGATGTAATCAACATGAGCAACCAAAGACCTCCTCATTAAGCAATCTTCGTCGTCGGCGCCACAATTCTCTTCTTCATCCAGTTTTCCTTCTATCTTCTTTTCCTGCCAATTGATCATACAATAGGACATTTCAAACTATGAACCAAAATTTTTAAACGTATATATTTGATGTGTTAAAAGATTTTGAAAAATTTAGAAGCTCTGATATATACATTTTCGTTTTGATTACTACTTGCATACACATATATATGTTTGTGCTTATATATAGATATGCAAGGAAACTAAGTCATGCCATGTGTGGGATCAGACTAACCAAGTTACATGGGTCGGCTGGAATGATCGTGATAGAGGCCGAAAAGGCCGGGTCGGGACGGGCGGTGCACATTAGCGTGGAGCAAAGGAGGACAGCCATCGTGAGCAAGGCGGAGAAGTTTGCCATTTTTGTGAAGTATTTATTTTTTTTGGTTTCAGATGCGTAAAAGAGAGGACTTGATGGGTTTGGCTTCTTTGAAACTCGATATTTTATAGCCAAATTTAGTCAAATCTATTTTTGTGTTTTTTGTCATTTAATTATTCTGTATAGCTAGAACCGAAAATGGGATATTATCGCACGTTGATAACCTCAAATTTTGTTTAACGAACAAGAAAAAAGCGAGTCTAATTATGGAGTTTTGGTGGACTCGTTTGACCGATAAGATTGGGAGTGGAAGAAAATAATATTCTTTCACACTTGTGCGTTGTGATGGAATTGGACCAACTCCATAAGAATACAAAAAAATATATAGTCGCAGCGTGTATGAAACGTGTGGGATGATAGAGTGATAATCCTCCACTTCTTAAAAGCATGACGGCCAATTTTAATTTATTCAACCTACCTATATAAGCAAAATATCATTTGACCACAAATAAAAAACATATATATTTTTACCAAAAAAAAAATATATATATATTGTTGATATGCTAGCACATGGGTCTATTTGAATCTTAGTTTTTTTTTTGGTTATAATCTGATTTAGGCTTTTACCACCCGATTAATATCTCTTTAGAATGAGTATAGCCGTCGAGTAATACACTCATCGAATTTTTCAATATGTTCAAAACATGATACCATTTTGAATGGTCAAATAGAAATAGTTAGATAATTTTACGCTTGTAAGGAATCGATTACTATCCTAAACCTACAAAGCAACTTCTCCATGAGTTGGAACCACTAATCTTTAATATCAACTTAGATTATTTATTTGGATCTAAATTTTCTGTGTAAGTCGGTTTATGGTTAAATTAAGATTATATTTATAGTTTTGTTTTTCCTTCATCTCCATTGTATTAATAATAACAACAATTCCGGATCATATTGCGCTCAATCAAGCATATCTATCTACATTCTTAAAACAGAAAAAATTGGTTTACCATATTTGTGAATGCATTGGATAGTTGAATGCCTTAAGATAAATACGGTACATTCACATGTAAATACGAACAAACAATCTTACCACTAGCGATACGTCCCCCACCAGGCCACCACACGTACGTATGGTGACTTGGTGTTAACATCCGTTTTGGAACGCACCAAACTCAAAAGCGTGTTATTGGAGCATTTATATTGATACTTTAAGTCGGTGTGTGACCTTATCATATATATCCTCTCTTATATACTTATATGTAAGAGGATTCGCTGGACTTTGTATAACTTGTATGGTTTCAGAATTAGGATTGACTGTTTTTTTTCTCGATTCCTTTTCAATTTTAGTTTCTGGACAGCTAAAAAACATGTTACAATTTTAAGATCAAGCACATAGACCGAATATAAGATTATCGTATGGACTGAACACCGGATTGAAGGGAGTTTGTCGTCTTTTAGCCGTTTGACCACTCTGTTAGTGTTAGTGCTGACTGAATTGTAAAGTTGTTATAACAGAACATGACACAACTGCTGGAACAGATATGATATACATATATATATATATATATATATATTGATACAAAGTTACATGAGTCTAAAAGTAAAAAAAATGCTATTGTAGAGAGGAAAGCTATTGTAGAGAGGAAAGCTGGCATGGAGACTTGTAGCTGAGCTGAACAAGTTAATCCAAGATGGAATCGAAGTTTACAATCACCAACCTAAAGATATAAAAAGAAAAAGAAAAAGAAATCTTTAGAGAAAAGGAAATTGGTTTTTTCCTAATTTGTGTAGAATTAGGAAAATGGATTTGATTTATCATTATAAATACCAATGTGTGTGTGGCGTCGTCCCACCATACGAGATTTGTAGATCCGTTGGTGATTATGGTCTATGGATTCTGCATTCGTTGAGGAAACGGTGTTGCACCGGTGCTGTCGGGTGGTAGTCAAGTCATTTGTGGCTTGATACTGTTTTCATAGATTGTCCATCTAGAAAAAATGGTAAGCATTGTAGTGTTGGATACCATATGCAATTGTAATTGCAATTTTGTTTTAGTTGATTTGTTCTGAAATAGGTTCCGGAGATGTAGGAAAACCGAACCTCATAAAAAAATTCTATATATTTTTTATTTTACGCACTTACATACTCGTTACATATTCATTAAATTATTTGGATCTTTATAATATCGAAACCGAATATTTTTAGAATCAACCCAAAAACAAAATATTCAACAAATAAATGATGATAAGATTAAGCTAAAGTATTACAACTTGCTCAAACCTTAGAGACCATATTTAACCTAAACACCAACAATTGAAAACAAAACCAGCTTGATTTGGTCTTCATGTAAATTTTAATAAGTAAAGCTAACTTTTCTCTTTGTTTTTCATAGTAATTCACATTGCATATCTTAATTGGTTATAATATAAGTAATTAATAAATTTTATTTTAGTGAAATGATTTGTATTAAAGCAAAACTATAAATATCGTATGAATGATATTTTTTATAAGAATTAAACATAATAGTTATAAGATAAATGACGTCAAAAAAAATT
>PKML01016009.1:327555-347936 GCA_002933935.1 Eutrema yunnanense
GTTTTGGGATGTCAACAATTGTTTGGGGATGTCAACAATTGGTCTTCAATCGGAAAAATCTCAAATTTGGGGTTTCGTGATGTTTGAGGATGTCGTGAATCTTAAAATAGTAAGAAGAAACTCATGGATTTTTTGTTCTTAAATCACTTGCTTTGAATTAGTCTAATATTGGTTTCGAAACTGGTTTTTATTGATTAGACCCAAATGTCTTGCAGGATTGTTAACCTTCATTAAAGTATAAGGACAAGAACAATCAAGCAACAACCTGTTAGTTCATCACAACATCTAATTGGCTTTGACTGGAAGACTCTATCTTGTTGGAACACAATGAACGCGAATAGAGATGGACTATCTGATTCAAAAGAGTCTTTCGTATCGAAGCTGGCCAAGCTCTTCCAGACATTTGAAGATGGGTTCAATATGATCAATAGTCGCTTGACAACAATAGAGGAAGTTCTGGGAATAAACGAGAATCCTACTACACGTCAAGAAAAAACAAATGATGAAGGCAATTTCTCACAAACAGATGGTTTGGATCAGATAAATATCTGTAGCCAGCCTGGGACAATACGAATGACCAGGTAATGTTCTGAAGTTTTTGTTTCGTTTCAAACTCTCTGAAATACTTCCGAAATGAATAAATGATGAAAACTGATTCTTTCTTGGAAATGAAACGTATTTCGGAACATATATAACTTATTTCAGAAATACTTCCGAAATGAACAAATGATGGATACTGACCCTTTCGGAAGATATATAACTTATTTCAGAAATACTTCCGAAATGAACAAATGATGAAAACTGATTCTTTCTTGGGAATGAAACGTATTTAGATATATAACTTTGTTTTTATTACTTGAATTTTAAAAATTTAGGTAAAAAAAAGTCTTCCTAAACCCTGTGTGAAATGTATATGCAGCCTATTGCAGAAGATCTGACTCAGATCGGATCGTCTTTGGATACACCACCATATCCAAATGATTATCGGGGTCATCATGTAAGTTTGGAAGATTTATCTATAAATCAAGAAGTTCTTGTGTGTCACAGAGGCTGCTGGCGTAGAGGATCTGTAAATACGATTATTAAGAATGGAAAAGTCTCTGTCCTCGTTAAGCATACACTAGAAATCTTCCAATTCAACATTGAGGATATATTGGTTCATAGGGGATGGGTAAAATTGTCTGATCCATTATTCAGAATAGTGTTCAAAAATTCTGTTACCCAAAAGATGGATCTCACTGAATCTCAATTTATGATTTTACAAATTTTAGGAAACACAAACACAAAAGGTGAGTCAGACACATGATTCAACCCGACAAGGAGATTCAACTGTTGATGTAAGATTTCTAGGTTGTATATTAAGCGCAATTGGTCGAATCTTCCTTAACACATATGATTGTAATGTTCATAAAAACTGTTTTGTTTTTGTAGTCTGTTGCAGATCCATTGGCTCAGAACAAATCCTTTTTTAATACACATTTTGAGACTCACATACAAGTGGGTGCTGCTGTGGAGGTAAAATCTAAAGATGGCGGATGGTTTCCAGCAACAGTAACAGAGAAACCAACAAACGAGGGTGTTGATATATATACTGTGGAGTACTCAAAACTTTTTGTGGATCAAAAAACGAAACTGAAAAAAATCATGGAGAGTGTCAACAAGGAACAGATTCGTCCTCCATTGTCGGATATCGAAGGAATTTGGAAGGGTCCAGAACTATTGGACTACGTCTACGTCTTTTTTAAAGGCGGCTGGTGGAAAGCCACAGTGGTTAAAATAATGAGCTACAGAAGATACGGTGTTACAATTTTCTCTGACGAACAAGTCAGAGAATTTAAGCTTCAAGAAATCCAGATTTACAAGGAGTGGGTGAATGGTGCCTGGGTTTCTCAAGTAGAAGTAGAGGTATTGCGTTTCATAAAACATTTAAAATAAGTTGCTTGAGGCATTCTTGAATCGTCATTAACCATGAATTGTGGTATGCTATTAATTAAATTTTTTTATGTTGGTCAAATGAGAAGGAAGAAAAGGTGGAAGCATCAAAGAAGAAGGCTGGTGTTGCTCCTAAACCAAGAAAAAAAGCTGAAACCAAAAAACAGAAGAATACTCGGACAACAAACAAGAATGTTCTTGTAACTCATCAGAAAAGAAAAGGAGATGAAACTAAAAAAGATGATGACCTCTTGGTTCGAGCTAAGAAAAGAAAGGCGGCAGCGAGTCCTAATCTTTTACAAAAGTATGATGATTTGCCAATAGATAACCTTGCGTTTCTATTGCGAAATGTTCGGAAAAAGAAAAGATCTCCGTATCATTCACCAAACAACCCGTTGTTATGTGTAACGCCTCCAGTACATCCGGTAATAGATCCATTTCTAACTCCTGACATCGATAAATTTAAAAGGATGGATGATTGGCTGAGAAAAAGGGGAGAAATGTTAGTATTTATTTCACCTTTCCATTTGTTTCAAATCTTAAAAACTTGTTACTCCCCTAACTTGTTTCATTTAATTTATGCAGAGTCAAAATCGATAGCCGTCCTGTACTTCCATCATGGTTTACTTTTTTAGAAAATCCAAAAGTGTCTCTGAGCGAACAGGTGATCATTAGTTAGTGAAAAATTGTTTACTTGTTTTGTGTTTAAGAAAGCATTCTTAAAATGATTGTGATGTTCAACGTTTATGCAGCAAATATATGCGACATTATCATTGTCTGCTTTGAGAAGGCAGAATTATGAAACATACTTCCATAAACACCATCTCCCTCGAGCTGCATTCATCGAATTATCGTTCTTCAACGCGCTGTCATGCAGCTACAAAAGATTCTTAGAACGTGAGGCGGGTCGCAAATTTTTGGGAGGCTTTGTTGAAGTCGTAAATGGGAAAAAACATCCAAATAAAGCCTGGGGGACAGATGTTGAAGTCATCTACGGACTTACCTTTGAGAAGAAGAGCAGGCATTGGATTGGAATGGTAATCAATGTGAAGAAGCAAACAATCACTAGAATCAGTTGTGGACATCCAACAGAGCAAGCTGATTCAGTCTTTACTCATGTGCAACATTTTGCAGGTGGGTATTTAGGCTTGTTAATCATTTGTTAGTTGAGAAATTTTTAATATCTTAAAAGTTCCTGAAAAACGTTTTTAAATGGTGCAGAGATGATACCCGTTCTGATGTGCATTGCTACAAACAAAGCAATTACTGACAATGAACGAGTTGCTTACAAAGTTGACAAACTAGAAGGGAATAGTATCCCTAAGACCAATTGTGCGGAGAATTGTGCTCTTTTCGTGTTGAAGATGATTGAATGCCATTCAATGGGGATTACAGACATGTCAAAGCTTACTGATGATACTTCTGATGACATAAGAAGCAATCTGGCGTGCGATCTCTTTGAAGAGTTGGGTGGTGATATAATCCCAGATTCTACACCTGTCAGAACGTTTCCATGAAAATGAACAAGATTGTAAACATCATATTTATGAAACATTTCGGAAAATCAGCCTTTACGCAAAGAAAGAAAGATAAAAATGATGAAAAATGATCACTTCCTTGGAAATGAAACGTATTTAGGAACAATTTCGGAAACTATATAACTAATTTATGAAAGCTTTCGTAAATTAATAAGAAACAGGAAAAGTATGATTTCACCCTTTATTCATGTGTTTTTGTTTGGCTCCGCAAATGTTGAAAAATGAACAAGAAACAGAAAAGTATGATTTCAGTCTTAATTCATGTGTTTTTGTTTGGCTCCGCAAAATGTTGAAAAATTGTCAATCCCTTGAAATGAAACGTATTTAAGAACCATTTCGGAAACTATATAACTAATTTAGGAAAGCCTTCGTAAATGATCAATTAAAGCGCGAATGACAACTCATGTACCCGTTGATCTAAGAATATTGAAAAACCCCAAAAGCCCTAACTCCCGATTCTTCATCCGACGAAATTCTTCATCACAAAAAACACTTCCTCCGACGAAATTTTTCATCTTCACCGAAAGTTTAATAACGGAGATATCATTGCTCGATATTCCTTCGTCTTATCTCAAAACTTCTCATATCCCAAAAATTGATTTACCGGAGCTTTGACGGAATCGAAGTATCTCTTTTCTCGAAGTTTCTCTTAGCCCAAACATCAAGGTAGATTTTCGTATCATATCATTGGGGTCATTTGGGGGGGGGGGGGGGAGTGTATCATATCGTTAGGTTTTTCGCATCAAACCCTAGAATTTCGTTTCATATCATTGGGATTTTCTTTGGTCGGACTTTGACGGAATCGAAGTATCTCTTTTCTCGAAGTTTCTCATTGCCCAAACATCAAGGTAGATATTCGTATCATATCATTGGGGTATTTCGTATCATATCATTCGGGATTTCGTATCATATCATTGGAGGTGTGGGGGGTTTGTATCATATCGTTGGGTTTTTCGCAGCTAAACCTATAATTTCGTTTCTTTCTCAATTTCGGAAGACTTTCTGGAGTTTCCTGTGTTAATTCATCTGAAAAGCTTGTTGATTGTTATAGGAATGTTTTACGAGGAATGTCTATTTTTTTTGTTTTAACAGGTGAACGCACAATGAGTTCGTATAGTCAGAATATCACCCTGCCTAAACTTCAATTTGCCATAAACAGTGAGCCAAATCAGATTCAAGGGCCTGATATAAACCAGTTTGCACAAATCAAGAACATCAATATAGTCAAAGGAATTATTGGGGATGTACTGTTCCAGAGGATAATGCAAACATTTTTGGGACCGATTCTGAGATTCTGTTCAAGGAAACAGCACATGTCGGAGAAACTTCTCCACGTGATATTGACAAGATCATTAATCACAAAGAAAAAGAAGGAGTTGTGGTTCCACTTCGGAGCACAACCTATGAGATTCTCAATAAGGGAGTTTCATATGGTTACAGGCTTGAAATGTAGTGAATGGAATCCAGAAGAAGAAGAAGAACAGTGTGACTATAATTGGGGAAATTTTGAAAAGGGGCATACAACAAAACAACTCATTGACGTGCTCCGTAAAACTGACGTGAATTCAGTTGAGGAGAGGTTCTCTCTTGCTATGTTGATTTTGATTGAGAGCCTCCTACTTCAACAATACAAGGCTTACAAGTTCCCACAAAAATTAATCAACAGAGCACGGAATAGGAGTGTTCTGATGAATTATCCGTGGGGTCGAGACGCTTTTTATATACTACTGGAGCAGATCAATAAGAGTGTACCTTCATATTTGAAAAAGAACTGGTACGATATACACGGATTCCCGTATGCTTTCCACATGTGGATTCTGGAATCTGTGCCTTCGTTGCAGATTGCCTTCAGCACGGTTAGAAGTGAAGGGCTGATGTCCCCTTTCCTCTGTGAGAAATACGTTTATACATCAAATCCAAAGATTGTCCAAGTTACGAGCGTTGAAAACGTTCGAGATGTAAGTTCTTTATTTTATTTGATTTAATTTCGGATTTTAGCTTGTTCACCTCACTGGATTTCTCACTGGATTTCTCAATTTGGGATTCATATTTGATTCTCTGTTGTGCAGCTGAAGGTCCATTGCATTTTACCTCCAATACCAGAAGATCCAGAGGACAATGTCTCGTTGGAAGAGAGTGACGATGAGGATTTGTATACAATGGTTAATGCTGTCAATAAGGGCTACAGGATGACCTCTAAAGATTGGATGAGAGGAACTCTGGATTTTGTTGATGCGATGGATCAAGTGAACATGACATCTTATCGATTTCCAGACACAGAGACAGCTGGACCATCATCTGATTTGGGAGAGTGTCTCATGTCAAAGCTAAATGATCTCTGCAAGACAGTTGGGGAAGATTTCAATAAGATCAATAGTCGCTTGACTAAAATAGAGAAAATGCTGGGAATAAAAGAGAATCCTCCTTCACGTCAAGAAAAAACAAATGATGAAGGGGATCTGAATCATAAAGTAAACGTAAGCTTTTAAACAGATGGTTTGGATCAGATCAATATCTGTAGCCAGCCTGGGGACAATACGAATGAGCAGGTAATGTTCTCAGGATTTCGTTTCTTTTCAAACTCTCCTTCTTAGAATTTACGAAAGACTTCTTAAAACTTCGAATTTTTTTGGTTTTATTTTTTTTGTAGCATCAAGACAAAGATGGTGATATCTATCCATCTACAAATTCGCCAACTATCCTACATACTGAAATGGAGGAATTGACCCATACACATGGTGATTCACCTGTTGAGGTAAGGTTTCTGGGTTTTTGACATGTATTTTAAATATTTAGTAAAAATTTCCTAAACGTTTTTGAAAATTTCCGAAAACCGTTATGTGTTTGCAGATAGAAGGAGACAAGCAATGCGAAAGCGTGTTAAATCCTTATGACCAAACACATGATATAAATCAAACATACGATTCGATTGTTGAGGTACAATTTCTGGTTTTGCAAAAATAGAATTTTAAAACATCTAAAACCTATCTTGTTACAATTTGTGTATTTTCTTAAAATCTTTAGGAAACACCAACAGATGAAATTCGTGCCGATGGCGGAACCCAAACAGTTGAGTTGACCCAAACACTAGAGGATTTACATGTTGAGGTAAGGTTTCTTTATTGAAACGTATTTAGGAAGATATATAACTTATTTCGGAAACACTTCTGAAATGAATAAATGATGAATACTAACCCTTTCAGAACATATATAACTTATTTCGGAACTTATATAACTTATTTCGGAAACACTTCCGAAATGAATAAATGATGAATACTGACCCTTTCGGAACATATATAACTTATTTCGGAAACACTTCTGAAATGAATAAATGATGAATACTGACCCTTTCGGAACATATATAACTTATTTCGGAACATATATAACTTATTTCGGAAATACTTCTGTGTTTTTGAAATATATTTTGAACATTTAGAAAAGTCTACATAAATGTGTCTGAAAGTATCCATGTTAATTAATGTTTTATTTAATGGTTGTGTGTCTGTAGACTGGTTCAGAGCCTGTGTTTTCTCCGATACAGTCCTCTTTGTTGAGTCCATCAAAGGATCGAACTTTGTTAGAGGATTGTTTTTTCTCTTGTCCTGATGGAAAAACCCAAACTCCATCATGGCAGCCAGAACAGACGAACATGGACGATGGAATTATCTTCAACGCCATCAAAGAAATGAATGCTGACCAACAACAGGTAAAAACTTAAACCGAATTTATTGTTCAAATGACCTTAAATTGTATGACTTGCACAAATATGCGTATGCATTTTTTTATTTTTACCTTGCTCATGTTTCGCGCATTTGTTCATGGGATTTTAAACATGTATTTTAAAACAATTTAGTAAAGACTTCGTAAACGTGTATGAAAGGTTTCTAAAACCGTTACGTGTTTGCAGATTGAAGAAGAGCATATGGTTCCAATACAGAATCCATCAGAGCCTGTTAATACCATATTAGGCACAGGTCTTCAGAATGAAGCTGGTCAATACAATTGCTTTTTGAATGTTATCATACAGGTAGCCTTCATATCATAACCCGATTGGGTATCAATGTCTATAGTATCCAGTTTAAAAGCTGATTTCTATTTGCTGAATGCTAAATTTTTTTTTTTTTTGGTATATAAGTCTCTATGGATTCTGGAGATGTTTCAAGTTGAGTTCTTTCGGAGTTCAACAATAGACCACCTCCACGTGGGAGATCCTTGTATTGTCTGCTCATTGCATGGAATTTTCACTGCTTTAGATGCTGGTTCGAGCAAAACACAAAAAGAACCTGTGGATCCTTCATCTCTCCAGATTGCTTTGCGTAGTTTGAAGCCAAGTTTCTTGGATGAGGTAAAAAGAATTGATTTCCGATTTTAAATGTTTATCCTAATATAGAGTAGAGTAAGCTTTTGTTTATATCAAAGTAGCCTAAACTTGTACGTCATTTGGTGGACAAACTCAGATGAACGATGCTTCAGAAGTAATGGATTTCATTTTCAAATGCTTTCATGACTCGTTTGCTCCGAGCTCAAGCGTGTCTGAACCAAAATCTTTGGAGAGCAACTGTACGGGTTCATGGGACTGTGCCACTCGCACATGTATTATCCATTCTCTATTTGGCATGGATATTTTAGAGCAAATGATTTGCAACAGATGTGAGCTGAAGTCCAGGCGTTTTAAGTTCACTTCCCTTTTCCATTACATCAACACTATTGCCCTGCAGACCATGAAGGTGTCATATGAGTGTTCAATAGACTTGATTTTCCACTTATTTTATTGGGTAATTAACTGTGGTTTTGCACCACTTTATTATTAATAGGTTAAACACGCTAAGAAATCGTTCGAAGAACTTTTGGATCTTGTAGGTACAGACGATCCACTATCCTGTGATACTGAAGCTGGTGGTTGTGGGAAACGCAACCATGTACACAAATTTCTCAGTACTCCCCCACATGTTTTTACTATAGGTAAAACTTTTTTTTTTAGGAGTCTGATGATAGGAAACCTATTTTAGATCACTGCTAAATATATGTCTTAACGCTCTATTTATATTGTGGCTGCCAGTTTTAGGTTGGCAAGATAGCAACGAGGCTGTGGAAGTCATATCAGCTAATCTTTCAGTATTGAAAACCGAGATTGACATCAGCATCATGTACCGAGGTCTGGAGTCTAAAACCACATATAGCTTAGCTTCCATGGTACGTGTTGTAATTTAATTAACTACATGTTTTCAAACTTGATTTGTGATTTCCGTCTGGACATTGATCTTTTTGCTATTTCTCTGCAAATCCAGGTTTGTTATTATGGAAAGCATTATCAGTGCTTTGCATATAGACATGGCCACGGGTTACGCAATCAGTGGGTCATGTACGATGACAAAAATGTGAAGGTAATAAGACTATTTGAAATACACTTTTGACTTTGAAGTCATGTACACTATTCCCACTCATTTTATGTAATATCTTCAGGTGATCAATGGCTGGAATGAAGTAATTTCTAAGTGTGAGAAAGGACGCTGGCAACCACAGGTTCTTATCTACCAGAAATGTGATAAGGCACATGAGGTGGAAGCATCAAACAAGAATGCTGGTGTTACAAAAAGAAAACAAGCTGAAACAAAGAAAGAGGATGACGCTGTGGAAAATGCTAAGAAAAGGTTGAAGAAAGAAACTTCAAATCAGCCTGAGAACGTTTTCTTAAGACGGACAGCTCGCGAAGTCAAAGTATCTAACGCTAGCAAGACTCCGTACCGTGCTCCAAAAAACCCGGCGTTAAAGATAACTCCGGTGGTAAATCCATTATTAGATCCTTTCCTCACACCTGATATGAAAAAGATTACAAGATTGTTTGATTGGAAGAACAAAAAAGGACAAAGGTTGGTACATCTTTAAAACTTATACATCGATAATAAGAAATTCTTAGGTGTTACTAACTGGTTTCAACTAATAAATGCAGAATCATGATTGGTGGAAAGTCTGTATCAGCATCATGGTTTACTAGACTAGAGAATCCGGAAATTCCTATGACAGATGAGGTAATTACTTTAAAACTGGTTTTACGAAGGCATTCGTAAATGCGTTTGACTCTTTCCTAAAATATCAAAATGCCTGTATCAGCACATTTCAGCGACACTATCAATGTTGGCAATGAGAAATAATAACTATGCTGCATACTTCCACAACAACAATCTCCCAAGAGCTACATTCATCAACCAATAATTCTTTGAGATACTGTCATCAAGCTATGAAAGCTTCAAAAAAGCTAAAAAGGATCAAAAAAGTCATGGCTTTACAGATGATATTGTTCTAGTCCCGAGTGGGAAGATGCATCCAAGTAAAATATGGGGAACCGATGTTGATGTTATCTATAGCATGACTTTCAAGAGCAACCATTGGATATGGATGGCAGTAAATCTGAAGAAGCGCAAAGTCACGATAGCAATGTGTGGGCATCTGACCGAGGAAACGGATATTGTTCTTGATCATGTGACACAATTTGCAGGTATAAATCTACTTTGTATCAATTCATTTTCCTAAATTAACAAATGATTCAAAATGATCCTTTATTGAAACGTATTTATGAAGATATATAACGTATTTCATAAATACTTCCGAAATGAATAAATGATGAATACTGACCCTTTCTTGGAAATATATAACTTATTTCGGAAGATATATAACGTATTTCAGAAATACTTCTGAAATAAATAAATGATGAAAACTGATCCTTTCTAAAAAATGAAACTTATTTAGGAAGATATATAATTTTGTTATTTGTGCAGAGATGCTGCCAGTTCTTATGTGTGCTGCTGCAAACAAAGCTGTTATGGATGAGGATCGAGTTCCTTATGAGCTTGAGGAACTCAAAGGAAAAGATATCCCTAGGACCAATGTTGTTGCGAACTGTGCTCTTTTCGTGTTGAAGATGCTTGAATGCCATTCAATGGGGATTAAAGACATGTCCAATATTGCTGATGCAAATGCACACGACATAAGAAGCAAGCTGGCGTGCGATCTCTTTGAAGAAATTGCTGGTGGTTAATATGTTAGGAATGTTTCCTGAAATATCAGTGTTATGAAAGCTTCTTACGATATCATTTTGTAATTACGTTACATTTTGTAATTATGGCTGCATATTATATAACGTATCTAGGAAAGAAATGAAATGATCATTTCTTGAAAATGAAAGTGCAAACCTTGGTAATGAAAGGATCATGTTAAAACGTATTTCGGAACATATATAACTTATTTCAGAAATACTTCCGAAATGAACAAATGATGAAAACTGATTCTTTCTTGTGAATGAAACGTATTCGGAAGATATATAACTTATTTCGGAAGATATATAACGTATTTCGGAAATACTTCGGAAATGAATAAATGATGAATACTGACCCTTTCGGAACGTATATAACTTATTTCAGAAATACTTCCGAAATGAACAAATGATGAAAACTGATTCTTTCTTAGGAATGAAACGTATTTAGGAAGATATATAACTTTGTTATTTGTGCAGAGATGATTCCAGTTCTTATGTGTGTTGCTGCAAACAAAGCTGTTATGGATGAGGATCGAGTTCCTTATAAGCTTGAGATGATTCCAGTTCTTATATATCTTCCGAAGATATTTGTGCAGAGATGATTCCATTTTCTAGGACATTGACCAAATGCAACATGTCTTTTTATTTTGAATTACTTGTGTACGTTCTTCTAACTATTGAAATGAAGAAAATTATAAAGAAAAAAGGACAAAATATTATTTTGAAGGAAATTACACAAATCTCAAGGATAGTGGGAGCTCTGGAATGATGTGAGTAGAGTCAGTGTTGAATCACTTTTTAAATTGAACAAGTTGTCATCTGAAATTGACCACATACTGAAAAGTGGTCAATATTCCTCCTTAATGACGTGACGATTCAGAAGATTGTGGCTTTTCAATATTCTCATAATTAACTGCTTGACGAAAATTCCACATCTTACTCGGCTATAAAACATTAAGACTCCTCTTTATATGTATCTTGCTCTTTTGTTCCAAAATCCCCTCTTAATAATCCTCATTTTCTTAACAATGGCGTCAAAGGCGATTACCAGGGATTACAACGAAATCCAGAACAAACGTTTAACACTCTTCAGCGCGGGTACCTATTTAAAACACTCGTCCTTTCTCGGTATCATCTGTCGCTTATGTTGTTTTGTTCAATTCTCCATATAGGACCGGTGGGTGACGACAAATTTCACTGGGAAGCAACTCTCATGGGACCTCTAAACACTCTGTATGAGGGAAGAGCCTTCAAGATGACAATTCGTTACCCTCCAGATTATCCTTTCAGTCCGCCAAGGGTATGTAATTTTTATATATTTATCAAAGATTCCTAAAACGTTTGATTTACTTATATATGGTTTTACATATATATTTCAAAACCAAAATGTTTCACCCTAATATCAGCGACCAAGGAAATATCTTTCACAAGATTCTGAAGCGAGATCACTATAGTCCCTCTTATACCCTCTATCACGTAAGAATTTTGAGTCCCATTACTTGAATTTTGAAATACAATGAGAATGCTATCATTAAGTGTTTTAAATTTTGTGAAATTAAGTTCTCACGAAGATGTACGAGATGTTGGCGGAACCGATGATAAGTGATGATGATCATTTTGTGGAAGAAATCGCTAAACTCTACAGAGAAGATAAGGAGGCATACGAATCAAAGGCGAGAGCATGTTCAAAAGAGAAGGAAGAATGACCAATTTTATTATCTTCAAATCTATAACTATCTTTTATTTTATGATGTCATGTTATGAACATTTCTTATCTTCAAATCTATAACTATCTTTTTGTTTCAAACTACTTATGATGACATGTTATGTTTGGTCATCTTTAATTTTATGTCCGGACCTACCCTTTGTAACTTTATTATGTTATGTTTGAATTTCTATTGTTAAGTTAGTACTCGTAATATTGTAGTTTTATGCAATGTGCATCTTTATTATCTTGACTTCTGAAATGAACAAATGATGAATACTGATCATTAATTTCTTGAAAATGAAACGCATTTAGGAACAAATATAACGATATTTCCTGTTGATTTCCGTGCGTAAATGAAGCATCAGAACAAATGTGTTGTTGTTTTGTCTACAAAATGAAATAAAGAAAGATTCAAATGATGAAAACTGATCCCTTCTTTAAAATGAAGTATTCAATAACAAATGATTCAAAATGATCATTTATTGAAACGTATTTCGTAAGATATATAACGTATTTCAGAAATATTTCCGAAATGAATAAATGATGAAAACTGATCCTTTCTTGGAAATATATAACGTATTTCGGAAGATATATAACGTATTTCGCAAATACTTCCGAAATGAATAAATGATGAAAACTGATCCTTTCTTGGAAATATATAGCGTATTTCGGAAGATATATAACCTATTTCGGAAGATATATAACGTATTTCAGAAATACTTCCGAAATGAACAAATGATGAAAACTGCCCATTTCGGAAGATATATAACGTATTTCAGAAATACTTCCGAAATGAACAAATGATGAAAACTGCCCATTTCGGAAGATATATAACTTATTTCGGAAATATTTCCGAAATGAACAAATGATGAAAACTGATTCTTTCGTGTGAATGAAACGTATTTAGTATGATATATAACTTTGTTATTTGTGCAGAGATGGTTCGAGTTCTTATGTGTGTTGCTGCAAACAAAGCTTCAACTGAAATAAAGAAAGATTCAAATGATGAAAAATGATCCTTTCTTTAAAATAAAACATATTTAGGAACATAAATAACGTTTTTCGGAAAGTCTTCCGAAGTGAACAAAAACAGAAAACTATATAAAAAAAAATGATATTTCTTGTTGACTTCCATAGGTAAAGTCTTCTAAAAAAGTATGTAAAGTATACTAAATCGTTTGATAAGCTTTGGAAAGTTTCATAAAATCACTTTGAAATGTAATAAGTCTATCATATAGGTACTTTGCAGGTACTCTTGTTGTGCCCTCCTCTGCAACATCTGCTGCACTTGTGTCCTTGAGACTTTGAACCGGGTACACCAAACTCTCCCGCTGATCTCTTTCTCATTTTCGGAGGTCTCCCGCTGCTTGGCTTAGTAGTAGGTGGTGCACATGAATATTCAGATACAGAATCTGGAAAAACACAGGTCGTTAAATCTCCACACGGATGTATGCTCTCAGCATATGCTTTAGCCCATGTTTCCGTTAAGTACATATCATCAACGTACTTGTTCTCATCCTTTTTTGTGCGCTTAGCAGCAGCAATAGCATGAATACAAGGAATCCTGTCAATGTCAAAAACGTAGCAAGTGCACTGCTTGTTTTCCAGGTGAACAATGTACTTCCGGGTTTCGTCCTTGACCTCAAACTCATATCGGTCCACTTGGAAAACATCAAGTTTCATTGCAGCATCATACCTTGCTATCATCTCCTTCACTACACGTGGTGTGACAAGATTTTTGTGTTTAGAAGCTTTTTCCCGACGTTCATGAAACCACGTTGTAAGAGTTAACCTAATGGTCTCAAGGAGAGAAATTATAGGCAACTCACGAGGCAAGTTCAACATCGAATTCAGCGACTCTGCAATGTTGGTTGTCATAATATTGTACCGGTTCGCAGGTGCATAAGATCGAGCCCACTTTGCAAAATCAGAACCTTCTAAATAATCAGCTAATTTTGGGCTTCTTCTTCTTATGTCACTGAAGATTCCACAAAACTCATGACGAGTATAAGCATCAGCTGCAGCTTCTACTAGTGGCAACAATCCAGTTTTTCCAAACTTTGGTTTAATATTCCTCAAGAGATGAATTCGACAAATACCGTGATGTGCAAGTGGATAAATCATTGAAAGTGCTTTTGCAATGGCTGGAGCTCTATCTGAAACAAACACCAAATCAGACGCATCTGGGATCACACTCTTGAGCCCTCTAAAAAACCAAATCCACGCGTGTTCGTTTTCTGAGTCAACTATCCCAAATGCTAGAGGGTATAACGAAAAGTTACCGTCTTGTGCACTAGCTCCAAGCAACGTTCCCTTAAACTTTCCCTTGAGGAAAGTACCATCTACAGCAATCACTCTTCTCATAAGCTCAAAACCTCTTATCGATTGACCAAATGCAACAAAGGAGTATTTGAATTTTCCATTATCATCCAACTCAACATAAACCTTTGATCCAGGGTTTTTCTCATTAACCTGAAACAACCATTTTGAGAGGTTGTAATAGCTATCCTCAGGAGTCCCTCTTATCAAATTCTGGGCGTACTCTTTCACTTTCCAAGCTTGTTTGTAGTCAATGTGTACGCCATGGTCAATTCTGACTTGCTCCATAATTTGTTTTGGTTTGAGTCCATATTTCTTTTCTCCATAGTTGCTACAGAGTAAAGTGCCAAGAACTTTGGCAGAGGCTTGCCTATGGTTGGCATGTCTGTGTGTCGTATCACATGTATGTTTATGATTATACCTCTTCACCACAAAGTAATCAGAAGAAGGAAGCTTTGATGCACGCATCCTCCAGCTGCAATTGCCATCAACACAACCTAATATCGCCCTTGTCTTGTTTGACCAGAGAGACCTGAACTCAAACTTCCACTCTAATGCCCATTTTCTCATGTGAAGCATTAGCTCATCTTTGTTCTTAAAATGTCTGTTCACGTATAAATCATCAGAACCTCGAGTGGAATGTGATATACATATACTAGGAGGAGAAATATCTGGAGCAGGACGCAAAATATCAGCAGTTGAACATGTGCTTTTGTTTGCATCAGATGTTGAATTGCCACTTCCATTTGATCTATGAAGTTCCTACACAAATAAAGAGAGAAATTTGATATAACGTATTTAGGAAAGTCTTCTTAAATGAACAAGAAACAGAAAAAGGTATCGTGTAGAGAGGAATTATGAAAGTACTATATTACCTCTTGATATCCATGCGTAAATGAAGCATTCGAACATGTGTTGTTGTTTTGCTACACAAAGAAAGATACAAATGATGAAAAAATGATCATTTATTGGAAATGAAACCTATAAAAGAACCATTTAGGAACAAATATAACGTATTTCTGAAAGTCTTCCGAAATATTCCGAAATGAACAAGAAACAGAAAAAGTATAATGAAGCACTCACATGAGAATTCTCATAAGGAAGAATGTTGCATATATCAGTCACCTGAATCTGAATGTATCAGAAAAAGGTATCATGCAGAGAGGAATCTGAATTTAAATGAACAAGAAACAGAAAAAGGTATCATGCAGAGAGGAATTATGAAAGTACTATATTACCTGTTGATTTCCATGCGTAAATGAAGCAGTCGAACATGTGTTGTTGTTTTGCTACACAAAGAAAGATACAAATGATGAAAAATGATCATTTCTTGGAAATGAAACGTATAAAAGAACCATTTAGGAACATAAATAACGTATTTCTGAAAGTCTTCCGAAATCTTTCGAAATGAACAAGAAACAGAAAAAGTATAATGAAGCACTCACATGAGAATTCCCATAAGGAAGAATGTTGTATATATCAGTCACCTGGAGAAGAAAACAAAAGAAAACATTAGATTAAAAGTGTTGTAACTGAACTATAAAGTATGAAGCGAATATTTATAACGAAGCTAAGAAATAATGTACAAATCCTTTTTTACTAACCGTTACATACAAAGGAATCAGTTCTGGATTTCCTTTTATGTTGTTGATGAAACTTCTTAGTTGGCGGTCGTTTTTAACAAACACAGGAGGAGATTTCTCTGCCATAAACCTCATCTTCAATGGGAGTCCATAGATAAGTGCAGCATTATTAATTGAGCAGTCAATCTCAAAATCTTCAACAACCATCTCAAACAAATCATTGTAATTGAGATTTTCATCAAACTCAAACATTGTTGATCCTCGTTTTGTATCCAATACAAATTCACACTGAAGATTTTCGTTTGTTCTCCACTCTCCACAGACACAATAAATCTCAACCATATTTCACAAGCGCAATAGATCACCTTCCTAAGCGTATCAACAATGAATTCCACGCCTGAACTCCATCAAAACACAGAGAATTCACACACTTAACTTTCAGATTCACTAATTCCGCCAATACATTCCAATTCGATTTCGCAGAAGCATTATACAAAACGAAACCGAGAATCGAAACCATAAAATCGAAACCGAGAATCGAAACCGAGAATCGAAACCATAAAATACGAAACCGAGAAAGACAATATAGTAAAAAAGGAACCTGCGATATTGAGGTGTGACGACGGCTGAGGATTCCGGCGATGACGACGGCACAATCTTCGCCGATAACCTAATCGATCGCCGGCGATGAAAATCGTCGGTGATGATTAATGAATTTTTTGAAATTGACTCAAAGCGATATCTCAAATCCTATGGGCAAAGTTGTCTTTTGCCTCTTTAATGAATGCTAAAAATGGGGCTTTTTTATTAGGGTGCTAGTTTGGTGAGAAAGTTTTCAAAAAGTGTCATTTTGATCAATTTCTCTTTTTTATATTATTCTAGTCTTAAATTTAGAAGATGTACAAACCACTGTCGAAAACCTTTTAATTAGTCTTTTTTTTTAGAAAGGGTATTCTAACCTTTTAATTAGGATTAAAGTCATAGTTTTGTTTAATCGAATAATGTTTCAAATGATTGGTGAAAGAAGATCTGATTTTTTTCATAGTTATACAATTTAATTGGTGACAAAGGGATACTACATGTTTATAGCCAAATTAATGAGAAAATGGAATGCTCCATTTACTGTTAACAAACTTCACGTGACTGGTTTATCTTCGGTATTCGGTTAGAAACTTGTTGGATTGGTTCGGGAGTTAACCATATAACCAACCTATACCGTGTAGAAGAGAAGAGAGTGGCTTATTTGCAATTAAAGAGAACTCGAGGGACAGCTGGAAAGTGAGAAGATTACTGGTTAATATGGCCTAAAATAAAAAAAAATCTTTGGAAAGTGATTAGTGGAGCTATCCCAGTTGCAGATAAAATGGCATCAAGAAGACTAAAAGTGGACTCAAGATGCCAAATATGTGGGCTTGAAGGAGGATCTTCTAAACCACGTACTATTCACCTGCACCTTAGCGAGATATGTATGTGCACTCTCAAACTTTCCTTGTCCTGAGAATGGTTTTGTTGAGATGACAGTCTTCTAGAACTTCCATTATATTTTGATGACTGGAAAAAACATTAGTGTTCCTGTGGAAATAAGAATATCATTTCCCCGGATCTTGTGGATGTTGTGGAAGAATAGGAACTCTTTTATCTTTGAAGGACTGAGATATCATGTGAATGATACTTTGAGCAAAATCAGAGAAGATGTGAGTCAATGGTTCCATGTTCAAAGTCCGGTAATCAGAGATGAAAGTGGGGTAAACAGAGTGAAATAGGTGGTGAAAAAGTCTTGGATACCACCAAGTAAACTTTGGCTGAAATGCAATATAGGATCAGCATGGAACAAGCACCAAAAGTGTAGTGGTGCAGTTTGGACCCTAAAAATTCATAAGGCAAGGTGTTGTTGCATAGTAGGAGAAGTTTCAGCTTCATTCAGTATTAGTGAAACAGAATCGAGAAATGTATGAAATGATTTCTGTTATTTCACTTTCCTCAAACGAAGAAGAATATACAAAATCACGTTTATATACAGTTGCAATAAACATTAAACCAACTACCTAAACCGACATTAAACCACTATACAAGTAAACCGGTTATATAATTGATATTCTCCCTCAAGATGAAGGTTCGAAGATACTGAGAACACCCATCTTGCGTATGTTATCTCTAAAAGGTGCTGGGAAAAGAGGCTTTGTCAGAACATCAGCAAGCTGTTGATCTGTCCTCACATACATGGTTTTGAGAAAACCAGAATCAATGTATTCCCGGACCTTGTGACAATCGAATTCTATGTGTTTAGTCCTCTCATGGAAGACAGGATTGCTTGCAATATGCAGAGCAGATGTGTTGTCACAGTAAAGATATGCAGGAGGAGTAAATGGAACTCAAAACTCTCCTAACAGTCGAGATAACCAGATGAGTTCCTTGGCAGCCATAGACATTGCCATATACTCTGCTTCTGATGTACTCATAGAAACAACAGATTGTTTCTTCGATTTCCAAGTAATCAAAGAATCTCCAAGGAACATTGCATATCCTGTCACTGATCTTCTTGTGTCCAAACAGGCTCCCCAGTCTGAATCACAATAGCCCCGAAGATCAAACTTATCATCTGCTGCATAAAAGAGGCCTTGTCCAATAGTACCTTTAAGATACCTGAGCACTTTATGAACAGCCTGAAGGTGTGGTGCTCGAGGATCTGAAGAATATTGAGCCAACTTTGAGACAGCATAACTAATATCTGGTCTTGTGATAGTCAGATATTGCAGTTTCCCTACTAACTTCCGATATTGCTTTGCATTATCAAGTACCTCACCATCTCCTTTGCATAACTTCTGATTTGGTTCCATAGGAATAGCTGAAGGTTTACATCCAGAGAAACCACTTGATGCAAGCAAATCCAGGACATACTTCCTTTGGCTAACCGAGATACCTTCATGAGATCTAGCAATCTCAAGTCCAAGAAAAAATTTAGGAGCTCCAAGATCCTGCAACTTGAACTGAGATTCCAGTTGATTCTTTAGCACTATTACTGCATCATCGTCAGAGCTGGCAATCAAGATGTCATCGACATAAACCAGAACTGCAAGAAACTTTCCATCCCATTGTTTAACAAACAATGTATGATCACTGAAGCATTTCTCAAAACCCAAGTTAGTCAAGGTTGTTGAGAACTTTAGGAACCATTGTCGAGAAGCCTGTTTAAGGCCATAGATAGATTTCAGGAGCCTAAAAACTGAATTTGCTGCGACAGGTTCCCCCTTAAGCTCAGAGTATCCAGGTGGAAGCTTCATATATATTTCTTCATCCAATTCACCATTCAAGAAGGCATTAGACACATCCAGTTGATGAAGAGACCATTTCAACTTCGGTGCAAGGGCCAAAAGAAACTTCACAGTGGCTAACTTGGCAACTGGTGAAAATGTGTCTAAGAAGTCAATACCTTCTTGTTGTGTAAAATCCTTAGCCACGAAACGAGCCTTGTATCTCTCAATGCTTCCATCAGCATTATACTTCACTGTATAAACCCACTTACAGCCAATAGCAACCTTGCCCGGAGGTAATTCACAAACCAACCAAGTATGAGTTCTTTCCATAGCACCCATCTCCACACCCATAGCATCACACCAAACCTGAAAAGCCTTGGCATCTGGAAATTTTTCTGGTATAGGAGTATTTGTGAGTGTTGAAAGAAAAGCATAGAAAGGCTCAGATATATTTGAATAAGAAATATAGTTTGTGAGGGGATAAGGAGTTGTTATCTTAGTAAGAGTATTATTATAGCAATGAAAGTCCTGCAAGTGTTTTGGTGGTTGTATAATTCTGCGAGATTTGGATTCAGAAGGAACCAAAACCTCAGATGATGACACACCTGATGTAGGATGTGCATCAAAAGATGTGTGCACTGGAGGCATATGATCATCATGTAAAGCAGGAGAATGTAATAGAGGAAAGAAATCCTTAGTATCATCCGTAATGTTGGATGATACAAAAGGGAAAATATCCTCATGAAAAATCACATGTCTTGAAACAGAAACGGAGTGTGTCTCTATATCTAGCAGCTTATATCCCTTGTAACCAGTAGGGTATCCTAGAAAAACACATGCTCTAGCTCTAGGTTCAAACTTATTTCTACCTTTGGGAGAAGTGGAACAATAACATAAGCATCCAAAACTTTTCAAGTTATGATATTCTGGGATCTTATTCGTGAGCTTCTCATAAGGAGACTTATTGCCTAGAACCAAAGAAGGTAATCTGTTGATAAGAAACACTGCCGTAAG
>PKML01016009.1:348777-368671 GCA_002933935.1 Eutrema yunnanense
CTGAGATTGAAACAGTAGGGCTCTAGCAACATTCAAAAGATGTTGATGCTTTCTCTCTACCACAGAATTTTGTTCAGGAGTTTCAGGACAAGAATGATATGCAACAATTCCTTTAGATGAGTATATGTCATTGAATTTCAATTCATGAGCATTATCTGATCTAACAGATTTAACTTTTGCATTATATTGTGTTTCAACCATTTGAATGAAAGCAGGAAAAATATGTAAAACATCAAACTTGGCACGAAGCAAATAAATCCAAGTAGCTCTACTGAAATCATCCACTATTGTAAGGAAGTATTTGTAACCATCAGTAGTAGGAACACATAAAGGACCCCATGTATCTATATGTACTAACTCAAAAGGTACAGTGCATATATTGTTGCGAGATTTAAAGGGAAGGTGCTTCTGCTTGGATAAATGACAAACATGACAACAGTCAGATGTCTTTGTATTATTCGTATTCCTTTTTAAACTCAAGGCATCAGAGAGGAAATCAACTTTGGACTGAGATGGATGACCCAATCTCCTATGCCAAGTATTAGAATCAACAAGTATGCTATTACAAGAAAAAGAAGTACCTGAAACATCTGCTAAAGACACCTTATTATTTGCAGAATTGAAATTTAGTACATATAGGTTTCCAACTTGACTACCTTGACCAATCATCAATTTCCGTGTAATGGCCTGAATAAAACATGCATCAGCAGTGAAACTAACTTTAGAATTCAAAGTTCTAGTTAAAACACTAACACTTAGCAAGTTGAATTTAAATTCAGGTATGTACAGTACATCAAACAGAGAGATAGCATCAGTCAATTGAATGAATCCTATGCCCACTATCCTAACTGTATAACCATTGGGAGAGTGACGAAGGTTTTGTCTAGAGGTTTATAAGTTGTAAACATATCCCTACAATGACTAACATGATGAGTTGCTCCTGAATCTATTACCCAAGCTCTAAGAAACACTTCCGGTTCTGTAGATATTGAAGAAACAAGCATGTCATAGTATTTTTGATTGTAGAGATTCAGAAATGTACTAGTTACTGATGAAATAACAGGTGCAGAAGTTGAAGTCGAAGCACAAGTCTGTTCAGATGGAGATGTGACACTAGGAGTATGAAGCTTGGTGCTAAAGTAGGAGATCATTGTCTGAATTTGATCTTTAGACATATTTTCAAAACTGTTCTGGATTTGATTCGTAGAAGAATCCATAGATGTCTCTTGTGGAAAGTATGGGACACTGTTGAGAGTTGTAAGATTTGTTGTGCCTACTGTTGTTGCAGGTTTTCCCCTTGGGTGTCCTAGAGGAAAGCCATGAACCTTGTAGCACCTGTCGACAGTGTGTCCAATCTTGTTGCAATGAGAGCATTTTGGCTTCTTGAAGTTGCCATGAGCTAATAGAATCTGAGATGAATCCAGTATGCCAGAGTCTTGAACCTGAAAGGCTGCTGGGGCAGGCATCATTCTATTTCCCAAACCAACCACACGCTGACTTTCATCTTGATCTAGCATGTTATAGATCTCAGATAGTCCAGGTCTAGGTCTCATGTTCAGTATCTGACCCCGGATGTTTGCAAAGCCATCATTCAGTCCCATCAAAAATTGAATGATCTTACTAGTTTCTGCATCATCCAACAACTCCTTTGCATGGTCACAATTACATTTCTTTGCAGAATGAGACTTCGTATTAGCTAACTGTTCCCAAAGAGTCTTCTTCTTTGTGTAATAAGCAGACAAATCCAGAGAACCTTGCTTGAGATTGTAGATAGACTGTTCTAGTTGATATTTCCGTGGTAAATTGCTCACACGGAACCTTAGATACAGATCATTCCACATTTCAGCTGCATCCTCATAGTATAGAATGCTATCATATATCTCCTTGTTCACTACATTCATCACCCATGCCTTAACCATACTATTGCATCTACTCCAGATTTTGAACAAACTATCATTCACATCTGGCCTAGGAAGAGATCCATCAACAAATGCGAGTTTATTTTTCGCATCTAGACTGATTTTCATCGCAATGAACCAATTATTGTAGTTCGTACCATCTAGAGTATGTGTAACAATAGAGAGACCTGGATGATCGGCTGAATGTAGGAAAAATGGACTATGTGCATTGTCGAATGACTCCAATCCAATAGAAATCCTACCAGAAGCAGCGCGATTAGCAGATCCAAGAGGAGGCGAGGTCGCGACAACTTCCGGTTCAGCTGGTGATGAAGATCCAGTTCTATTCTTCATCGCAGATCCATCTACCTCCGATTCAGTTGGAGTAGACGAACGATTCTTCAGTTTTCGTTCTTGTTTCGCCATTTGAAGAAGATCGAAGCTCAGGAGAAAGATCGAACCAAGAATGAAGCTCGCGTAAGCGATTCTGAAGCTTCCGAGGTCGAACAAATCACAGATTCGATTTCAATGCAACAATTAAACGGTGAAAACGAAAAAAAACTGAAGAGAAAGAAGCGAAATCAGAGAGATGAGCAGAGATTGCTCTGATACCATATTAGTGAAACAGAATCGAGAAATGTATGAAATGATTTCTGTTATTTCACTTTCCTCAAACGAAAAAGAAAATACAAAATCACGTTTATATACAGTTGCAATAAACATTAAATCAACTACCTAAACCAGCATCAAACCACTATACAAGTAAACCGGTTATATAATTGATATTCAGAGTGACATTGATACCCATCTTAAAAGTTGGTTATAAGCCAGTGAACCATTGAAAGCATGAGAAGTTTGAAAATTCCAAAGGTAATCTTTGCAGGTGAAGCTAAAGAATTAAAAAAAAACTCGAACAATCAGTATGATCTTTTTATAACAAATTAGAAAATTATAACTATTTATGGACTAAATACTGATGTACTAATAAATATACATATTAGAACTTAGAATACATATACTGATTCACCTGCTTATTCTGTAATATTAGCAGCAGTGATATATATATTGCGAAATTATTTTTCTTTTGTAATAAAAGAAGTTGGTAATATTGAAAATTAAATGTCAATGTGGGAAGCATTTGATACATCTTTGTGGACATTAAAGTTTGATTTAACATGCTACCAAACCATATGATAAAAGTTTTCTTAATATATTTCTGCTTTACTTTTGAGGATTTGCATGTGGCCGTTGCTATAATTTTTTCGCTTGTTACTTTTTTTTTCTTTTTCTAATTTTGAATAAACTAACAAATCGAATAATACAATTTTAGAGTACAAAATCTTATTTAATCATGAATTTGTTATTGGACATATATTAGCTATTTGCTTAGATTCCAATCAACTTTCGTCCCCAGAACATTATTATTCTTGGAGTTTCGTTTAGAATCATTAATCACTTGGAAATTGGAATTTAAAAAAAAATGCTTATTAAGATTTACAAAAAAATAACTAGTTGTTTTCAAATCTTATACTCCCCGTTTTATAATAAGTGTCGTTTTGACACTTTGCACACAAATTAATAAAACGTATTAAAATTTTAATTATACCCTTAAAATATATAATAATTTTTGAAATTTTTCATTAGAACTGAGATTAAATTAGATATTTTTATTCCAAAATATTCATTAAAAATTTAAAGAGACACTTATTATGAAACAAGAAAAAATCCTTAAACAACATTTATTGTGAAACAGAAGGAGTATATATATATATATATATATGAATACTCTTTCCATTTCATTACAAGTTTCGTTAAAGATTTTTTCACACTTATTATAAAAAATAATTAAATTCTCTATTCTATCCCTTATTAATATATTATTATATAATTTTATCTTAATAATTAATATATTAAAATAATAGAGATAAAACTGAAAAAATTTAAAAATCTACATTAAAAATATAAAAAAACACTTAATCAGAAACATATAAAATATATGTTTTCTTAAAGTGCCCGTGAAAAACATATAATATAAGAAATTATCGATATAAATGAGCCAAATATTTTGCGTCCATATTCAAAGCATTAGGAACTAAAAAGTTGAATTTAGCTAAATTCATTAATATTAGTTTACTATATAACTTTTTGAATAAAATGCTTGTTCAATTGTTTCATATCAATCGCATCAAGCACACTAACTAAAGTTATTTTATTTTCTACATCTAGATTTGAATGCATGGCAACAAATTAGATGAGTGGAAAACACATGTGTTAAATATGAACGGTTTCTTCATCACTAAGCTATAACAAACATTGGGTTAACAAAATTTAATTTTACTTTACTTTCTTATAAACGAGTTTATTGGTGTCCCACAAAATATTTGTCTACTTTTATAAAAGTTGTTTTGAAAAAATACTAACCCCACATAGTGCAACATGACTCAAAAGTTGTTTATACAGTATAAAAATACGGTCGCACACCGTATAATGACCGAAATACCCTTACCATTTCCAATAAATTCGAAGCTCCTACAATGCAATTCTTCCCTTTTCTCCTTCTCTTCTCTCTCTCCATTAGCACGAAAAAGCCGGTTATTATGATGTCTACTGTACCGGCCTTTTCCTTTGCTGAACCGGGTTTGGTTAATCAATTATCCGATTTCCAAACCGGATTCACTCCTTGGGATTTTAACTGCTCCGATCTCTTCTCTGTGATCCAGTCGTCTCTCGAACCGGCCATACCGAGTCCATGTTCTGGTGAATCCGAAACCGGTTCCGTCAGAAATAATACCGGTTTTCACAACATAAAACCCGGTTCTGATGAATCTTGTATCGGTTCCGTCAAAACAAACTCCGGTTCCGATTATTCCAATTGTTTTCACGGCGTACCGAGTCCTCAATCCGACGAATTAGACCCGGAAAACACGACAATCCGGATAAACGCCACGGACCATAACCGGAATAAATTGAACCGGCCGGTTTCGCAGTCAACCGACGACCGTAAGAGGAAGCGGATGGAATCCAACCGAGAATCAGCGAAGCGGTCGAGGATGCGTAAACAGAGACACATTGAGAATTTAAAAGACGAAGTAAACCGGTTTGGTTTAGAAAACCGGGAACTCAGAAACCGGCTCCGAATCTTTCTGTACCACATCGAACAGATTAGTATGGACAACAATCGGCTCTTGTCGGAACAAGAAATTCTCAGACGAAGATTCTCGGAAAGGAGACAGATTCTGATTCTCAGACAGCTTCAGAATCAGCAACAATGGGGACACGATCATCAAATGATATGAAAAATAAATAAAAAAACAGATCAAAGCGAAGTATTTCTTTATGTCTCTTTTGATCTCTCTCTCTATGTGTAAATTGAAAAAGAGTGTTACTTAGATGATGTACTTAGTTTTGCTGTTATTGCCTATTTGGGCCTTAAGCTCTTGAGGCCCATTAGATAAATTTAAGTGGGCTAAAGATTCGTGCCTAACTAACTAATTTCACTACCCTTCAATTATTTTCCTTTTAGTCCAAGAATGTACACTTTTAGAATTTAGAAAATACTGAAACTGAAATATTTAAATTTCCAAAAGTATCGAGTGAAGATATTTTATTCGATAAGAATTGTCTTGTCTCGTGCAAGTGGAAGTGTCAGCATCGACCCACACATGCCACGTGTTATAACAAGATCTCCAAAAATATACAAAGAATCCAAATGAAAGTAAAAAAAAACTTATGGACCATTCATAAATTGAGATTATTGGTCCTCCACTCTTTAAAAAAATTCAGAAATAAATAAAAAAAATTTATGAAAACAGGAATAAGTAAAGTAGGGTTAGAGAGAGAAGGGGAAAAGTAGTTAAGGGACCCAAAAGTGGAGAAACAGAGCAAAACTAAAGTGGGAGACAGTTGTTTCGAAGAAGTGTTCTATGTCCAATCCACAAAACAATCTTGCCTCTTGTCTGCAACTAGGAAACCTCTTCAAATCTCAGAGGATCACAATTGTTACATTGTAAAACAAATTTATTTTCTAAGTTTCGGGTTTCATTTATATATCATATTGATAGCAGAATAACTGAATAATTGTTAGTTAAAAGAATTGAACGGGATAAAATTTACATAGAATAAATTATAAAATATTTTAAAACTAGTTTTAGTAGATTATTCAGGTTTTGTTTTTAGTTATACTTTTAACACGGTAGTTATATATAACGAAATCACTTCTTCTTCTTCTTTTTTTTCGACGAAATCATATTCCATTACTAAATAACCGTTGAAGATACATAATCCTTGTATAAATGAGGAGTTAATCCAGAAGGTGGATTTATACAACTAGAATAGTAAATATTACTATGGGAATGATTTTTCGCCAACCAGTGAGCCGGCTCGTTGTAAATTCTTCGCACATATTGAAAATTTACGAAACTGAAACTCCTTGACCATCTCAATATTTCCTTGCATAAATTGTGAATTCCCCAATCCTTATCTTCTCCTTTTAAATTCTTCATAAGGATTTGACTGTCACCTTCATAATTGATGTCTCCAAAACCCTGCAGTTTCGTGTTTTGAATTGCCGATAGAAGAGCCTTTCCTTTCGCTTCCAACGCCGATGAAACATGTCCAAGCGCTACTGAACCCCAGAATTTAGTAATTCCACAATCATCTCTTACAATCCATCCTCCCGAACCAAAACCAGTAGAAGGGTTATAAGCCGCGTCAAAAATGCGGAAAACCTAAAAAAAAATAGCGGAATCATTTTTTCAAAGTTCAAAATTTTTGCTAAGCGTTTAGCCGGACTTTTGGAGAAGGATTAGCCGTTTTTTAAGAACAGAATTCATTAAAAGTTGTGTAACTGATACAAATACAATGGCTCTTAACAGGTACAATAAAATCAAGAATTTGATGATTAAGAACCAATAAATCCATGGATTCAGAAATCAGAAAGACGGAGAAGAAACAGGTCTTTGAAGAAGACTAAGAAAAAAAAACCATCTCTCTTCTCATCTCTCCTTTAGTTTCTTCTGGCTTTATATAGAAGAAAAACAACAACACAATACACCAAGTAAAACAGAAACAGAGTGTTCTGTTTTTTTTTTCGCCATCGTCCTAGTTTTTGTAGTTTCACAGAGGACCAGTAGCGGAAGAGTTCATCAGTGTCGTCGGGCCAAGCGGATCCTTTCCATCGCCGTTCTTGTTGTTGTTCTCACCAAGGACGGTGCTGCTTCCCGAGCTGCTATTAGAAAGAGAACCAAATGTCGACTTTTGCAAGACGCCTGTTGGAGAAGATCCAAACTTGGGACTGTTCGTCGTGCTGTTTAGTACCTCGCCGAGAGGACCTCCCATGGAGTTATTGTTACCCCAGGAGATGGGAATCCAGTTATTCGCTTTTTTCACAGGCTCGAGAAACTCGGTGTTGACACCTAATCCCATGTGGATCGCAGGGTCGAACTCACGCGATAACCTTAAAGGCGAGAGAGCTAGTTTATCTTGAACAGGGGAAGATGGAGCCATGGGGATTGACATTGAGAGCTGTGTCCAATCCGATTTCAGCTCTTCGGGCCAAGAATCGACATTGTGGTGATTCCCCGAGTGCTTTGCTTGGTTGCTGAAGTCAAGATACGATCCAAATCCTTTCGACGAGTTTGCGTACGAGGGTTGTTTATTTGACGGGTTAAGTAACGAATCAGAGGAGATGAGTCCGAATCCAAAAGGGTTATTGCTTTGTTTCGGATGAGAATCCTTCGGTTGTAAGTTCATCGTGGCAGGAAAAACCGAACCTCCTCGAGAATTTTGAACTCTGTCATTGCAACAAACAGCCATTAAGATTTCACAATAGATTTTGATATACTTTTGGGCATCATTGAACAAGAAAATATGAGTAAATAGTACCTAAAAGCAAATCCAAACACATGGAATCCTAAGCCTCAATTAATAAGGAGTTGTCACAATCACAAAAGATGTAGTAATAATGTGTGGGTCTACTAACTCTAGGCCAAAGAAGAAAAAAAAAGTAAAAAAGGTATGAACATTAAAACTTAGGAATATGCAAATATGTTATATCAAAAAGGAAAAAAGGACTTAAACTTATTCACCTGTTAGCCAAAGAATCTGTAGAAGAAGGATTGGCATGATGATGAGTTCCAACGGCAGTGAGGCTATTGTTATTATCTGATCCACGCATCGCAACAACCGTATTCACCGCCGCCTTGGACACAGCAGCAGCGGTAGAAGCAGCAGCAGAAGCGGCGGCGGGATTAGTATTGTGGCCATTTTGGCCTTCCACAGGCTTTCTTGAACGATGGCGGCCTCGGTTAATGTGTCGTTCACAGTACTTTTGGTCGGGAACAGCATCCCTCGAGCACCGCCATTTCTTTCCATCTGTCCGGCGGCATCTCCCAGGCTCAGGATCCATGTTGCCGCCGGAAAAGCCCAGATGAAAAGAGCCCCATCCAACTACATAAACACACAAAAATAATCTCTCAGTACCTCTTAAAACAACCATTGGATAACAACATTCACCAAAAAAGCAGGAATCTATAATAAACACATCACCAATCCATACAAGTTTAATGTTTTTAAGATAAACAACTTGAGAGGCTAGCATAAAGATGATTCTTGGCTAATGTTTTGACAGTACAAAAGGAATCAAATCTATTGATCAATATCCTAAAATGCTTCTATTTGCACCTAGAGAAACAAATGTTTGAATCAAAGATAAGAAGGAGGAGCTTACAAGAATTAGGAGGCAAGGATCCATAAGGAAAAAAGGATTTCTTGAGAGAGAGGAGTAAACTAGATGGCACAGGGACATTGGCTGTGATGTATTTGTAGATCAACGCCTGTTGCTCTAGCTCAGCCCATTGAGTCAATGAAAAAGGTCCTTTAACTCCTGACAACAAGTTTCCATGCATGCTGCTTGTGTTCATCATTCCTCCTAAACCATATCCTGACACTAACACAAACCAAAAAACCACCATATCTCAACATTTTAAAATTTGTCATAAACCCATTTCACTAAATCAAGCTCTAAGCAAAACCCATATATATAGTGATTTTAAAAATTGACAAAAACCCATTTCACTAAATACAGCTCTAAGCAAAACCCATATGCTGATTTTAAGAAAAGTAAATATCTTAAGATTGAAAAAAACAAAAACAAAAACAGAGTATTTCACTATATCAATCTCTAAGCAAAACCCAAAAGTAAAAAGAAAAAACAGAGTACTTTTATTCAGACCTGAGTTTCTACAGTACTGAAGATAAGGCGAGACATCTGATTTGTCGGAAGCAGAGGAGAAGCTAAGCATATGTTCTTGTCTGCGAGGATCGATAGAGGTAGATCTCAAGAGAGGTATGCCTTGATGAAACGACAGCGTTTTATTGGTTGCAGAGGAGGAGGAAGAGAATCCATCTGTTGATGTTCTTGAAAGCTTCGAGCTCCTCCAGCAATCTTCACCGTCGAAACCGGATCTCTCTTGCTTGTTGCTGAAACCAGATCCGAGTTCTGACTGACCCGGAGACCCGTTTTCATGACCCGAAACCGACCCTTGAAACCGAACTCCAAGATCCATAAAAATGGATGCAGAAGCGACAAAAAAAGAGTTAAATAATCCCTTCAGAGATTTTTCCCATGGGAGGTAATCGCTTGAGCTCAGAGTAAAGGAGAGAGACAGAGGGAGAAGAACAAGAACGGGGCGAAGTTTTTATATTCTTTATACTGTAGATATTACTCTACAGTTTCACAAATAGATCATTGTTTTATTTTTGTTTCACCACAAATTTCTGTTTTATGTTTTCAATACATAATTTTAAATAAAATTCAGTTTTACCTTCAATATTTTAATGTATTAATTAGAAAAAAAAATTATTTTAATGTATTAATAAAAAATAATATTAAAATTTTAATAATTTTTTTAATATGTATCAAAATGACATTTTTTGTAAAACAATAAATAGTAATAATTGGGAGAAGTGAGAGATATCATATTAGCTTTGGGTGGAGACAAAGAATGCTACCAGAGACACAATCAAGATCTCGGACATGTTACAACATATTTATTCATGTTTTTTTATAAGAATTAAATTCAAACAAAAATAAATAAAATAAAAACAGAAGATAACATAATTTATATATTTATTTTCCCAACTATTGATTTGATTTGGTTTTATATTCTATAAATAAATATAAATTTTAGATGTAATAATAGTTTTAATATATTTAGTAACTTTGGTGATATTAAGGAAACAATAATTATAGTGGAAGCAATATGAACTTTTTAAAGATAAAAGACATGTGGACACCACGTGAGACATGTCTCTACGACTCTATTTCAACTTCAAACCCTAAGAAAGGAATTTTCATTTGCTTTTTTTTTGCTTTTTGTAAAAACATCTTTGTTATATTTAATCAACGAAATGACTTAACTTATTTGTTAAAAGTTTGAAGTCCTAAGTTTAGTCACCTAACCTCAGTTTGAAATTTAATTCTTATCTAAAAACAAATTGTAAATATAATTCTTAGGTAGAAGATTAAGTTTCTTTAACCATATTCTTTTATATTTTAGAATTAGTATTAAGTATCCGTATTTAGCCGAAATGACCAACTGGTCAAATATGCAATGTTTGCACATATAAAACTCGAGGCTATCATAAATTTTCACCATTGGTCTTAAATCTTTTTTTTTGGCCGAAATGACCAACTGGTCAAATCTTTTTTTTTTGTTAATTTTAATCATGGTTACAATTCAAGTAAAGCGTAAATTTATTGTCAAAAAGTCTGAACTTAAACCATAATTGAAATACAATACATGAGATAGAATGTTACAATCGTAGAAAATAACCGTTAGCTCTTTCTAAAGGGCTTAATTCTTATGTCATTAAAAGCGAGCGAACTAAATTTTTAACTCATAATGATTTCAAAGTTGAGCGATTAAAAATATTCTCTATAAAAGAGAAGATTTGTGGAAATATTCTCTCCAAAACACAGCAAAGTGATAAAATCGATCTCCCATAAAATGGAAGGTGCCAAAAATCTCTCCACAAAGGAAATATTGGTAAACTAACCAAACCCATTGGTCCTAAATCCAGCATCCATTATATCACTATGAAAAATCCAAAAAAATAAAATAATAAAAGGATTTAAATAATATATAGCTAAAAAAAATTGTCGACACACAATAACAAATAAATCCAAAAAATGGGAACCAGAAAGTTCAAGAAAAAACCAGATTGAAAATCTTTAAATAATTAGAGCGCCTAAAATATCGAGGCGGTGCAGTTATCTATAAAAAATTGTTATGATATAGTTTTAAGGCTTTTTTAACCAAACGTTGCAAAGGAAAGAAAGGGTATACTTGAAGTGAGATTTTAGTATGAAAAAGGTTAGAGATTTGTCCTATTGAAATAAATATAGAATTGAGTGGAGTATCAAATATCTATCAGATTCACGTGGTTCCCAATTACATTTTGGACCGTCTCTTAGTCTTCCCCGGTGTACCCCAGGATTTTAGTTACCATGGCCCATTCCATTATATTCTTCTTCATTCTATCTCTTGGGTTATATATTTATTTTTTATTTTTTTTTGAAAATGGAGTTATGTAACATTAGTACATATTCGCTAGTGAAAATCTCGAGGAAGTTATGAGCATCTGATTTATAATAGAGTTTCTCTTTATAATATACTATTCTTTAGTTTGGTATATGTTCATTATTAGAGAATAATATCTCACATGGAAAGTTGTAATGAATCTTAAATAATATATAAGAGATATAGGTCAATTCAATAATTATCAATTGTTTTTGAGATGAACGCTCATGTAATTTAATATGGTATCAGAATTCGATCCACACTATCCAATTCGATGTGACCAAAAATACAAACATTTTAAATCCGAGAGAAAACCTATGGATTTACAAATACTGATTAAAATCTACATGTTAGATTCGAAAATCAGTAATTTCGATCCGCGCTTTAGGAGAACAACAATACGAAGACAGTGTCGTATTTTGGTTTTTAACTAGACATGTCTAAAAATTTTAGTCTTTAGTTAGCTAAACTCTTTCTTAAAACGTCCAAACTTGTAAACATGAGATTTTTTTACTGAATAAATTTAACATTTTTTCAAAAAAAAAAATCAGTAAATTTTATAAAGATTTGAATTTTTTTGGTATGAAATTTTACAAAGATTTCTAAATCCATTAAAATTCATGAACCAATAAATCTTCTTAAAATTCAGTTTTTGTTTTTTTTTTAAATAAAAAATCTCATATATTGTATCTATAAGGAAATATACATGGGGTTCTTGCATCTACAAACACTTTATGAAAACATAGTTTGAGTACTAACACTTTATAAAAACTGGAAAAATAAATAAAACTTTGTATATTGTTCACGCGTTGACTTTTCAGTCGTACTGCGCAAATCAACAGTGTACAATACACGAACCAATAACAAACAGGGGCAAAATCGTCAATTCAACATAAAAAATATGTTTTGATTAAATGACATAGAAAGCAAATATCTCAATATACATCTAGGAGGATTTATTGGTTTTATTAGTTCATGAATCTCATATATCTATATGGAAACCCTCCAAATGTCTCGTATCTGTGTTTTTCTTTTAATGATCTAATACGCATCCAATGCATCTAGTAGAATGTGTTAGAAACGTAGAACTACTTACAATTCAGCAAAGAACATCCATGTTAGCTAAGAGACTTAAATGTCCAAAAGGGAGACAAATTTACAACTGGTGCGCATGCGACACAGACATATCAAAAAATACGTTTACTAGCCCGAACTTAATTACGTAATGTATTTAATTAAGTAAGGAATTAATTAGCTACGTCTTTTAAAAGACTAAAAGACTATATACAAAGTACAAACCTATTTCTGGGTTAAACCTTAATTCTTTAAAACCTATATTGGTGTGTCGCACGATCTACACATGTAAATTTGATAATGTGTATCAACGAAATGCACCATTCAATTTATCTTCAAAGATGTGCAGAGTGAAGAAACTTCGGACCCTGCAAATATATTATCCATATTGATATAAAAAATTAGCCATTAGTTTATTTAGGGAGTGTATTTATTGAAGCCCTTAAACAAGGAAAAAAAAATCAATACGTTCAACGTGTAGCTTTTTTTGTTAAAAGGTTTTCATTAATAAAAGGAAGATACAAGAGAATCATAAGCAGAACCAAATACAACCATATTTAAAGAGACAAGCAAACCAGAAAGTTACAGAGGGAGACAAAGAAAGATGAGAGAGCCATCTGCACAGAATGCATTATGTGCGTAGGAGAATCATGCGGTATCATCTGCCCAGATTCGAAGAAGTGCTTCAACACGCTTTGAACCAGTGTTCTGCTGTGCCGTAGCCTTGTTATTTATCACGGAGAGAATCCTCCGCAAAACAAGACGCGGAGGTAATATAATGCCACTGTGAAAACGTCCATTTCTTTTCTTCCAAATCTCATAGATGCTGGCCTGCCAACCTTGAAACAAAGCTAGAGATATATCCGGAAAAGAAGACGCAATAGACAACCAAGAAAGAGTAAGAGCCCAAGAAGAAGGGGCAATTGACAGATGCAACTTGAGAGTGATGGCATTCCAAATCTCAAGAGAGTAAAGACATTCAAAGTAAAGGTGATTTCGAGATTCGTCACCTAGACCACAAAGAAGATAAGTGCTCTCCACATCTAAACCCTTACGAAGCAAGACGTACCAAAGTAGGATTTTCTAAGGTGAATAGCCAAGCTGTGGTGGAATGCTTAGGAATCGCAGCCTTGTACCATATATGGGGATGCCAAGAAACCTGTGGTTTAACATCCCGAATGTTGTTCCAAATATCCTTGGACAAAAAAATTACACTCACGATCTTTAATCCGCCAAATTGGAGCATCATTTCTTGAGGACGGAGAGATAGTTGTGATGTGTAAATGTAGGTGAGACAACAATAAAGTGCAGAAAGTAAAGACACACATAGAATTTGTTAACGAGGTTCGTTCCCTACATCCCCGGGACCACGTCCAATATTCGAATTCACTAGAATTAGAAAACAATTACAACTTAATCGCAAACGTGTAGATCAAGCACAACACTCTTGAAATACCTCTCCATTCAATAACATGAACTCTTCAGGATAACCTAACCTTGAGCTAAACTCTCCCAAGCCTAGACTTCAATTCACACACGATCTCTCTATGAAAACAACATCAAGCACGCATGCTTAAATACCACCCGACAACACCGGTGCAACAACGTCCTCTTTGACGTCTGCAGATTTCACATATCAATACCACCTGTGAAATACACACCAACATCCGTGTGTAACACACACCCAAAACCCTTTTTTCTTTTTCTTTCTTTTCTTCATCTTTCACGTCTCTGAAGCTCTCTCTCTCTGTTGTGCCAAGAGGCCACAACCTCTTCTATATATTCTCTTCAACTTGCACTCCAAGTTCTTCCAAATACACAAATATTATTTTTCCTTAATTTAAGATATTTCCAAATCTTTAAGAAAATATTCTCTTTTTCTAATATCTTCTCATAAGAATATAGAAACACTCCAAAGTTGTAATATCCTCTTCAATATCCTCATCCAGCTCAGCAACCAACTCTTGGTTCGAATCTTATCACCCAGATTCGTTCATATCTCAGCAATCACACATATGTACGTCATGTGTCACTTCATGTACTACCTCATGTACTACCACTACAAAAAAAAGTGAATATTGTTACAAAATAATTGTGACTACTTTATTTGGTAACAATTTTGTAACGAAATTCATACGAATCCGTGACGAAATTATTTAGTCATAAAAGCATTACCATTTCGTCATAAAATTGGGACCAAATTGAAGGTAATAAACTTCTGTCACTAATGGAGACATAATTGTTACAAAATATATTGTCATAAATATTGTTACGAATTTGCAACCAAATCGAGTAACTAAATTATACGATTTTTGTGACTAAACTGAAGTCACTTATAGCTACACATATTTTGTAAATAAATCGTCACATATATCTAAGATAATTCATCTACTAAAACACAAGTCACTTCACCAATTACAAGTTGACATGTGGCAAAGCAACAAAACAAACAAAATTAACGTAGACGTTTTATAATAAAAGTAAGTAACTGTCCTCCAAAAAATATCCAATTACTCTCCCATATCTACACGATCTTGAAGAACTCCAGTAACTACCATATATATTTATGATGTTTTTTAACGGTTGTAAATTTCAAACTTTCATTTTTTCATTTGCTAATATCAACTGAGACCACAAAATTATTTTTCCGATTCAAGGTAAAGATCACAATCTTCTTCCTCCATTTAATTTTATCGCTTTCATTAATTTAAAAGTAACCACGTATGTACGTTAATCTAATTCTTTTCCACAGTCTCCAACTCAGGAAATTATTACTTTATTATTTTCTATCGATTTTCTATGACAGGTTGACCAAAGAGTCTCCTTCCATCGCCATACACACTAATGTACGTACTACCATTGATGCCTTAGTAGGTAGCTGACTAGCCGCACCCAAAAATGTTTTTTTTTGTTCATTTCATGGATTTATTTCTTTTTTGTTCTCAGTAAATTATCATTTACAAAATTTCCCTAACAATAATCTTCGGAGAACAAAAAGAAAGGAGACGAGGCAACGGGTGTTATGTCGAAGATCTGATATGCACTCCGACGGCTACCGCATAACAAAATCATTAAATTCTTTCATATGATTATTTTCAAAGGTTTTTATACCGTTTACCGTACATTTTAGCATTTCACATGGCAATTCCACCTATAATTTCGTATTTGTATATTGTCTAGACTACAATGATATATATATATATATTTTTTGGATTAATATATCTTTTGAAAACGACGAAAATCATTCGGGCTTTACTTCCAATTTAAATTTTGAACCGTACATAGTACGGAGTATAATATAAATCAAATAATGACAATTATTTGTTATAATGTAGTCACTAATTGTGATGGAGTTTGTGATATTATTGTGGTCACAATTTGTAATGGATCATTGACATAAATATTGTAATAATATTTGATACAAATGTGACTATTTTTTGTCACATTTTGTAACTTAATTGTGATAGTATCGTTTGTCACGAATTGTGTCGTTTCTATGACTATAAATTAGTCACGAATTGTGATGAGATTTGTGACATTATTTTGGTCATAATTTATGACGAATCAATGACTAAAATATAGTAACAATTGGTGACAAATATGTGACAATATTTTCCGGCACAAATTGTGTCGTTTTTGTAACTATTTTAATGTCGTCACAAGTGGTGACGAAATATTACGTTATTATTATGTTTTTTGAGATGAAATTGATTTGTGACGGTTTTATTGTGATGTTTTAGAAATTGTGACATTTTCGTCACAATATAAATTTTGTGACGAAATATTTATATATTGTGACATAAAAAATTGTAACAATATTTACTTTTTTTGTAGTGTACTTCGTGACTGGTACATCAACACTTCAACACATACATCTTCATGATGAAGGAGAAGAGTTGAAGATATATGGAGATCCAAACGAGCTGGAGGAAGAGACCAACCATCGAATGAACAGATTTCCTTGACAAGCGAGAAGAGATGAATTCATAGGCTTTGCGGACCTTAAGGTTCTAAGCAGGCCCGACTCATAGAAAATCAGGGCACTGTGCTAGCCCAATTTTTTTTAAAAAAATAAGGGTCCTAAAATCTAAAAAAAAAATTAAAATTAAGGGCCCTATAATCTAAAAGAAATTGTTGAAAATTGTGTTAGGCCATATGCATTTGCACTGTGAGCACACCCCATAAACCGGGCCTGGTTCTAAGAAGTGGATTAAAGGACCAAAAGGAGTCCGGAGATCCCACAAAAAATATGTTTCTTCCCCATTTCCAATACTGATTATGAGGAATGAGAGAGCCTTGTGGCGAAGCTTCAAAATCTTGCGAAACATCTAGGAGTAAGAGTAATTTTCCTCGTTGAACGACCAGAAACATGAGCGAGATAGCTATATGCATGTATCTACTCCTTTACGTATCCATAACTAGTTTTTTTGTTATTCATTTTTTTCTTTGGTTTTAAAGCTATTCATTTTACGAATTAGCATAATAGAAATCACGACCTACGAATATTTATGATTAATTAAAATATCTAGAACTATAAACATTAGTAATAGTCATGAAAATCTCTTTGGTCCAATAATTAAGTAAGAGTTTATTAATACTTAGTGCCGGCTCTTGGGCACTGCTCACGGTGCTAAATCACACATGATCCAATAATTTTTACTAATTTTTTCATATGTTTTAGGGCCCTAATTCTTAAAATATATATATATATATATATATATATATATATATATATAAAAGAGGGCAACATTTTTTTTTTTTATCATAGAGAACACTTTTTTAGTGGCACATGGTCCAAAAGATTTATGAGTTCGATTTCCAGATAATACAGATTAATACTTTCTAGTATGATATTTATACTTTCTAGTATAATATAATTAGAGTCATTCGTCTTGGTTTTGCATGTCAATGGTAAAACTGGCCATTACAAACATGGTACATGTAAAAACATATGTCATCGATCTTTATAAGCTTGTAAAATCAACCGTTAAAAAATTATTTATATAATTGTTCTCATCATTTATAATAGATAATTCAGACGACAAAAAAAACGGCCAATATAAAATTTACTGGAAAAACACATTGAAGGATTGTCCTGATCTCCTACAAATGACAAATTCAACATATAAGTGACCAGTTCTTTATGTGACTACGGATAAGTGCATAGTTTTAAAGTTCAAGTCCTCGTTTTTATTCTTCATCTCATTTTTTTTTGTTGCATTCTTCTTTTATCTCATATTAGTCTCAGTTATAGAACAAAGTAGTTGGATTGGAGAGTAAAATAAAATCGTGTTGTTATTTCTTTCTTTTATAAACTTCACAATGTCGATTATTTGGTTTGGAACTTCAGGTTTCTAATATAATCTTCAAATTGACAGAAAAAACAAACAAAAGACAAAAAAAAAAACTATAAAAAGTCATATAACTAGACTGATAACCAATCAAAACTTCTAAAATCATATAACTTTATCCAATTACCAAAAAAAGACACTGAGATTTAGAAAAAAAAAAGAAAAAAATGATAGGTAAAAAGGTAATTAAGAAGGTAGGTCGTGGTGTATAAGTAAAGTAGATCACGTTCAAGTTCATTGGTTGTCGTGGTCCACATGGGACCCACAGACAGTATCCACATGACACGTGAGATTTTATAGGGTCTTAGGGGTTAGACTTTAGATATAGACCTACGAAGCTTTATGTCCGGTTTTAGGACTTTGGTCTAGGTTTGGTCAACGGCTTAGATTCCTAACCTCGAAGATTGTTAATGTCTTTTACGGTTCATATTTATGTTTCTAGGTCTAGAAACGTGCTTTGTTTAAATCGTATCGAAATCAATTTATGTTATTTTCTTGATGTATTTGGGCATAATATATTGTAATATTATTTTTTGTTAACATTAATAATTTTTTTTTGGACATATATCAATAAATTTAATTTACACAAATCTATAGACTATATATTTTTATATAATTGAAAGAACGATTGATAATTTATATCTATTGTATTCAAGTCTTAAAAATGCACATCTATTATATCTGATATCTGAGATAAATGAAAGTCAGTCACGTAGTGGTTTTTCTGTTCCGACAACTCGTTTGCTACGTACAACGATTCATTTAGATTTTTTTTTTTTTTTTTAAATCTGAGATTTTTATATTATTATTAGAATCTCGAAACATACAAAACCGGCGGAATATAATATTTTCCGAAGACAAAAGCCGGCAGAAAACAACATTTTTCGGAAACAAAAACCCTATGAAAGGAAGACATATGAAAAATCAAAAACATACAACCATGTAAGCCTATAAAACTAAGTTCATCGATGAAAAGGATAATCCGCTACAGAAAATATAAAAAATCTAGTGAAACTCCTTGCCGAAAATAAGATTTTTCATATTGAAACCCAGTTTTAGATCCTATTACAAAGCTCTAAAAACGATCGAATATAAGAGATTACTAAAAAAGCTCAACACCTAACTACTACCCGAAAAATTAAAACCTTAAAAGAAGAAATATTTTTTTGTAAAAATCCGGTAAAACGACGACAAAGTTGGAGAAGCTAATCAATTACGAAAACGACAGCAAAAGTAGCTATGCCATACCGTCAACAGATCTGAAGATCTGTACATCTGGCGCATGCCTCTTCGTAAATCAATTTAGTAACCCAAATTTTCAAAACTTAAGCGATTACTCCCAAACGATGGACCTAAATTCAAAAGACTAAAAGATATTGTAAATCATAAGAACAAACACCACAAACCAGCACTATGTACGTACTTTCACTATGTATGTACTTCCACTCTAACTTTGTCTCGACGAAATCCACTTCTGATGAGATACATATACATCTCATAAACTTGTAAATCAACAACAAGATAAAGGCTTCCGGTACCGACGACGAAGCACCGAACACCAGAGTCAAAATCTTTTTTTTTTCTCTGGCGACTAGGGCTTCCCACTTGATAGTGATACGTACGGTTGCATTTCTATTTATTTGTTTGGATTTTTTTTTTTTTTGTGATAATGGTTTTCTAACCACCTGATTTTATAAAAAAGGAAACTAAAATTGCCGTAGATGCTTCGTTTGTTGGAAACCACGTCTTTTTTGTTTTTAAGGTTTTTTTTAATTCAAATTCAGTTTCCTGGTAAGTTTTTTATTTTCAGTTTAATGTTTTGATATGTTGAAATAGGCCTACGGTTTTGAACCATACCAAACCGAACTAAGGTTTCCGGCTGGGTTTTAAATAGCGCATAGCGCCCTAAAGCGACAAGGGGCTCGCTTAGCGCTTAGCGCTATAGCGATCGCTATAAATCGCTTTACGTTTTTTTTTTTCTCTTTTTTTT
>PKML01016009.1:368769-394454 GCA_002933935.1 Eutrema yunnanense
CACAATGTTCAATTACTGTCAATATCTCCGGGAATTTCTCATTTGCCGAGAACTCGACGATTATCGTCGGAATCTTCCGAGATTCGACGACATATGGTTAACCTGTTTCTATGGTTAGCAACTAGAAATAACGAGAAATACAGAGAGCGATCGCTTCCGTCGCTCCTTGCTTCACCGCAAAAGCGGTTTCAGGCGGTAAAAGCGGTCGCTCTCTGTAAATCGTTCTGCTACTGTGTACTGAGGCGTCGAAGCCATCGCTTCATGTCGCTCCGCGCTATAGCGTAGAGAGCGGTCGCTATTTTAAACCCACGTTTCCGGTTTGGTTTGGTTATCGGCTGAAAACCGATTGGCAACATTATGAAATACATTCGGGTTTTTTGTTCTTCGGTTTAAGTTCTTCTACTTTTCTATAACCGATATATACCGAATTAAAAAAAGAAAAATTACAAACCAAAGAATCAGACTAATTGAATTTACCCGATTTTAGCCGAATTTAACCCAAAATTCTAAAATTTTGGTTTTAAGTTTCAAAACAAGAACTACCCGAAAATCAAACCATATTTTATTTCAGTTAGTTTTGGTAGAACTTGGAAACCTGCATAAGCCTGCATAAGTTGCAAAACCGACTAATCGAACCGAATCCGATCCGAAAAACGAACATGCATACCTATGTTGAAGTCTATACTTAAAAAGAGAGAAATTAGACATCGACAAGGAAAAGAAAATAGACCAGCCAAAAATAGTTTAGAAACTAAGAGCACATGCAATTGTGAGTATTTCAAAATGAGTATCTCAACAAATAAATATTAGTATTTTAATAGAATTTGATTTTATAATTTTTTTTTTTAAAGTAGAACCAATAATAAATGGATATGTGGCATGTGTCTTTCAAGGGTTTTCAAGGGTGTCTCAAATGAGATTCTCAATCTCTCCTTACACGTATCACTTTTTGATTGGTCCAATTTTATTTTTTAATTTAAAATTTAATTATAAAACTAAATTATATTAAAATAATAATATTATTTGGTTGAGACAACTCTTATGGGTGTTTAACCATTACATATGCTCTAAGTGATTTTGTACGCCGCATTTAACACATTGATCATTTCTTAATACGTGATTAGTTTTTTTTAGTTAGATAGCTTATGAACCCGAGATTTAATATTCATAGTGTTCAATAATTCAATTGTTCATATGTTAAAGGGGAAGCAAATTAATTGTGTTTGTAGGTAGGAAGCATAAGTATTCATTGGTCCACATGAATGGGTTATTCATAAAACCTACATAAAAGAGGACAAATACACCAGAAGAGCGAGGCATATCTTTTGGCATTGAGGCAAATAAGTTCAGAAATGGTTTTGTTCATTATTTTAACTTTTAATGTCACTCACGTCATTGATTTCAAATTGTAATTACAAAATTACTATACATCTCTATAATATTATTTAAGAAGACATTTTTAAAAATGAACTTTGTTTTGTAAGTTATTACATGAAATGTCATTATAAATAACAAAGAACAATTGAAATAGGAAATGATATAATAATCTTTTAAAATTATTGATTAGAATATGGAAAGTATATATTTTGTATTAAAAAGGTTATTTATTATTTCATTTCTTAAATATTTTTAATACTATATATTTTAAAATAATAATCAATTCATATATATTCAAAGAAAAAAATATATATTCAAAATCTTGCTATATTTTTCACTATATTTTATTTGAATATATATCAAAACAAAAGTTGAAAAATATTTTACTAATTTTATAAAAAGTTAGATACAAGAAAACTATATTTTTTTAAGAGTTCGTAGACAAACCAAAAAAATTAGAGTCTTTTAACGATACATATTAGAGTTATGTTTTTAAGATTATAAGTTTTTGCGGGTTAGCCCAAATAATATTTTAATTCACTGCAAAACAGGTTAAATAGATAAATTATTACAAATTAACAGTTTTATCTATAATCAATAATCATTAGTTAGCTATATTGTAAAATTCATATAAAAACAATTTTTGTGAATTTCAAAACAATTTATTTTTAAAAAATACGCCGCGCTATAATTAGCACGGATTAAATTCTAGTAACTTTTAAAATGCAAACTATTGCATAAATAAACATATGCATCATATACTGAAAACGCTAAAACAAAAAAGGAAAATTACATGATGTTTTCTCTCATAAAGCTTTACACGCTTCCATATTATTGATTCTGTTTTTTTTATTTCTTTGTAATCGATCTCACGGTGATGTGAATTGTGCGCATAACAAGCATTATTTGAAGAATCTCCAAATCGGACAGCGCAAAGCAAAACCCAACGCTTAGTTAAAAATACTGCAGTGAGATCGCCGGTTGAAGACATCACGTCTCGGATCCGAGTAGTCAAAGTGAACCAGTACTAATCTGAAGAGCAAATAGAAACATGCAATAATCACCAAATCAATCGAGCAAAAAATAATCATCACACATCGTTTTACTTGTGAGGCCATCATTTCGCGGCTATAGTCACGAGAGATGGAACCGGGAAAGATAGACGGATTAGTGTCCATAGAAGAATTTAGTGCATATAGAAGAATTTAATTCATGTTTGATAATTAGGATGGCAGTAAAACTGATGAACAAAATGCCTACCCCTGAAATCAACATTTGACCATCTCCAGTAGTAAGACAAATTTTTCATCATATATTCTCTCCACATCACTTTATTCCTTCTCCACATCACTTTATTCCTTCTCCACATCATTTCATTTTTTCAATTCACACTCAACTCCACAATAGAAAGGCAAATCATTTTCTCTTTACTCTAACTCATTTTCTCTTTCTTCCACATCACTCTATCATATAAAATTCATTATATTTATTTATTTTATCTTTATTATTTTATATATGTTATACATTTTATAAATACTATTACTACTAATATATTAATATTCACACAAAATAATTTTTATACAGTAAAAAAAATAATAAATGATATATAATATAGGAGAAGAAATGAAAAGAGAGTGTTAAATCTTGAAAAAATTTTGGGTGTCCAAATGGTATAAATCTAGGCTCTATTTATAGATTTAAGAAATAAAAAATAATGGTGTAATTTTTTTTTTTAACAATTATTGGGCAAAAATAGCATTTAAGAAAAATGGAAAAAGAACAAAAAAATAAAGCAGCGAGCGAATCACAAGCCGCCACATCAGAATTGATGTGAGACCGACAAAATTTCATGGAAGGCAAAATTTGCCTTTGTCGATTGAATTGACATTTTACCTTTTAGATTTGTCTTCCTATTGAATGAAAATACACTCAATTTCTCTTGCTATTGCAATTGGTCTTATCGATATGACTATATAGTTTGTCGTATATAACCTGGACTGTACAAAATAAGCTGACAAGCGACTCAGTAATCTAAATTGTAAAATGTTTTATGGATTGATGAAAAAATGTGTATACCATTGACATAGGTTATGACCTACAATAATGATCTGGAGTACATAAAATCACATAAAAATGAAACATTACATGAATAACACCAAAACATTACATGAATATTCTACAAAGGCTGGCCACTGATCCACCTTTGGAACATGATAAAGCTCTCGTTTGGCTTATACTCTGCCGTGTGTCCACCTCCCTATAATCAAAACGCTCAAAAAGATTAATAAACACTTTCATTGTAATGCAATGATTGTAAAAATGCTAAGTTTTTTTCATAAACAAAAAAAGAATGCTAAGTTGAAACAAAAAGACTTGCTTTGATAGTAGCAAATGTCATCTTATTGGAATAAGTTCTCGTGTATCTGTCAAGAAAAGAAGGCAAGAGTGATTTTTTGAGTGAGTTTGATTAGCTTGCGATACGATGAGAAAATGAATGAAAAAGAGAAGAAAAAAAATTACCCAGCGATTTGATCTTTTATCATCCAAGGCCTCCAGTCATCAATGATGGGGTAGTTTAGAGATTTGATCCAGGCTTGCGTTGCTTGGAAAGGCATCGTGATGTCATGATCACCACTGTTCACCATAAACCGCACAAATTTTACAATCTCTTGAATCTTGTGTAGGTAAGAGTGGACAATTTAGTTTACGGTTTTGTTTATAAGTTGTTGTTTTTGATGAATTAATAAAAGAGCTTTTGAAAACTCTGAGAAAAGTATTTATAAATCCTAGTTTTTCGGTATTATGAGGAATCAACGGATCTCTAATCTATTCCTAAAGGATTCCGCATCATAAAAAAAAAATGTTAACTCAAACCTATAAATAAGAGATCGGTATCCGCTGATGCTGTTCTTCACATGATATGGTACGCTGCTTATAATGTCGTGATTGTATGGAATAGTCCAATTACATCGATGCCAATGTCCTTTACTCCCCTGTAATCATATACCTAGATTTTAGAAACTTTCTTTGTATCATCACTTACACTTCGTCAATGATCTTCAACCAAACTTGGCTTTATACCTTTCTAACATGAAGAGCTTCACGAACTTTCTCGTTGTTGGCCCAGCATTCAATGATATAATACAGATAATACTGCAAAAGCAACCTTGCTTATATGTTATAATTTTGTAGAGGAAAAAATGGAAATACAGAAAATACATTAAATTACAAAATAAGTTACTATTTTATATAATTTTCTCATGATTTAAAAATAAGTTACCATTTTATTTTGTATGGGATTCCAAAATTCTCAAGATTAGCCCATAATTATTTTTGTGATATTCACTATCTTAATTATCTTCTTCTAACTTATATATATAGAGGGGTGTATTCAATATAATATTTATGAGAATTTGAAAAGGATTTGAGTTTTAGTGAGTTTTTAGATGATTTGAGTGAATTAGGAAAGTTGTTATGATTTGTTTTTAAATAACTATGAAATCTTACATAAAACCATAAAATTTGAATTTTTATTTTTTATTTTAACTAAGAAACTCCACCAAAACTTATTCAAATCCCTAAAAGTCCCTTAAAACTCATTACTTAAAATATTTCCAATAACAGTGGATTTGAAGGTTCATTTAGAAATCACTAGTTCAATAACATGTGATTTGAAAATACTTTTGGAAATTTATGTTTGAATAACATAAGATTTGTGATTTTAATACAAATCACTTCAAATGCTAAATTGAATACATCCCATAGTGTCCAAATTAAGGGTGTTTGATTGGATATTTTTTTGTCAAAGATTTGATTGGATATTTATCTGCTTTGATATATTTTTAAAAATATTCATGTTTTTTTTCTTTCATATATCTGTAGCTTCAATCAGACTAATATTATAACTGATTTCTTTTTTTATAATGAAAATAATTTATGTATAATAACTAGACATTTCAGATATGTTTATTCATACATATATACATAGAGGTGTCAAAATGAGTCATCCATGATCCATCTATATATATGGATCATGGGTTAAATAAGTAAATATCATTAATAATTTTAAAATGAGAAAATTAAAAATGGTGAATAGTATTATGATGTATTTATATTATGAATCGACAAATTTTCTTTAATTATCGTGAATTGGTCATGAATTCGTCTAACCATGTCTTTGACGGGAAATGTGAAATTACGTTTTTAGCCGGGAAATACAAAATAACGTTTTGGCAGGAAACGAGGAATGACGTTTTTGGTAGGAAAATACATAAATGCGGTTTTGGCAGGAAAACGCGGAATATCGTTTTTGGCATGAAGTATCATGTTTTGGTAAGAAAATGTGTTTTTTGGTGGGAAAACACGGAATAACATTTTTGGCAAGAAAACGCAGAATAACGTTTGGGCGGAAAAACGCGGAATAACATTTTTGGTGGGAAAACACAGAATAACGTTTTTGGTGGGAAAACGCGGAATCACGATTTTGGCGGAAAAATGTGGAATCACATTTTTTTTTGCGGGAAAATGACGAATTTACATTTTTGGTGGAAAAAGTTGTGGAAACCACATTTTTGATGGAAAATTTACGTTTTTGGTAGGAAAATAACGGAATAGTGTTTTTGGTAGGAAAATAACGGAATAGTGTTTTAGGCGGGAAAATCGTGGAATTGTAATTTTTGGCGAAAAAATAATTGACTCGTTTTGGCGGAAAAAATGATGGATTGTTGCTTTTTGAGAAAATATGATATTCTGATAATAGTATTACTATGATGTCATGATGATGAATGATGTCATGATGATGATAATTAATTGATGATCACATATATGAAGTTAATGGGTCTAACCAATTGACTCATTTGACATATGATCCATTTGACCCATCAATCTATTAGAATTAATTTTTTTTGACCCATTAGGGTTATAGATCATGGATCGAATTGGATAAACCCATGACCCATTTTGATATATTTTTATTCTTTAGCAATCAGCCTCGCCATTCTTTGTTATTCTGTTTTAAGCGAATATTTAATTTTAGTATTTTATATTCATTATAAGCTTTATTCACTGACATCTTGGATCGAATAAGAGCGGAACAGATAAAATCTAGAGATATATTACTTACATAGCAATCAGGAGATGTATGCTCTGAATTTATCTTGTCATCGCAATCTGGTATTAATATATGTTGTGAATTTATTTTGTCAGTGCACTGTAAAGAAACAAAAAAAAAAAAACTAAATTAGTGATGATATTTAGTACCAATAAAAAAAAAAAAACATCGACCAAATTTCAGAGTGTGTACCTTATGGTATTCTTCAACAAGTTTCAAACATTTTGTGTTACGTGGATCCACATTTCCATAATTTCCTTTGCACATTTTCCTCATTGACTGTAAAAACAAAGCTTTATACATTGTACATCATTTGAGGCTTCGTAAAGGATATAACTATCAAAATTAAAGGTTAAAAACTCTCAAATGACAAAATAACAAATTAAGCATTGCATATTTTCATACCTCGTAGAGCTCATCAGATATTAATGACATCCCATGAGCATATGGAATGCGAAAGTTTGTCTCAAATTCAGCATATGTTATTGGGTTTCCGAGAACATACCCCTGTTTTATGTTAAAAAAATAGTATATATATAACAATGAATCTTTAGTGTTCGAAAAGTATACATAATATAAGAATCAGTTAAATACTAATAACCTGTAGATTTATAAGAGGTTTGCAACATATATAATTTCCTGCATCATAGTGTATATATTGTTAAAAAGTGAGAAAAATATGGGTTAAACGATATTTAAAGCAAAGTGTATGGGGATCGATTGATTTGAATCATTTGATACCTTTTGAGATTTCTTGAACGAGGCCTGGAACAATCATACCGGCATAAGAATCTCCGACGACGTATAAAGGGTTGGAGAAAAACTGTGGATGCTTGCTTAGCCACTGCACAAAACAAAAATCACACTCTAGATGGTTGTGTTTTCTATTGATGAGCTAATCATCGCTCGCAGAATACCAATAAAAACCTAGATCGTTTCTTGCTCGGTTTGAATAAAAAATCAGAATGTGTTAGGCTTAAATGAGACAGGGAGTGTTTCAACTAGCCCTGGCATTCGGTTCGGTTCCGGATATTTCGAGTAGAGAGGTTTATGATCCATATAGGTACCGAAATAATTTCGGTTCGGTTCCGGTTCGGTACCGTTCGGTTCCGGGTATTTCGGATAGAGAGGTTTAGGAACTGGAATATACCCGAAATTTTCCGGATCTTAATCGGTTTCGGGTATTTATTACCCAAAATACCTAAAATATACCTGAAAATCCGAAAATATATCCGAAAACCCGAAAAAATTAAGGACAATATACCAGAAATACTAAAAATATACCCGAAAACCCAAAACTATATCCGAAAACCCGAAAATACACCCGAAAACCCAAAAAAAAAACTAAAGAAAATATACCCATAATACCGAAAATATACTCAAAAACCTGATATATATTTAATATTTTGGATATATAATTATATTTCGGGTAATTCGGGTACCCAAAATGTTTTCGGTTCGGTTCCGGTATTACCCGATACCCCGATACCCACATGTATCAATGAGTAGGATCCAATAGATATTTTGGCAATTTCGGATCGGTTCGGTTTAGGTATTTCAGGTCGGTTCCGGTTCGAGTATTTCGGTTCTGGTTTTTATGCCCAGCCCTAGTTTTAACGTGTTTGGCTAATCGGTGTTGTTAACTATCAACTATCAATCAATAACTTTACACCACGAGATTTACAACATACACAAGAGCTTTAAGTCACAAAGACTTTTGCTTCAAAAAGACAACTAAGTTTGTTTGTTAATTATTACCTTTTGAAGAAACTCATGGATACTCTTAACTTCACTTGTGTCACTAGTTTTATCAAGTGGAGTTGTTGAGTATGAGAAGCCAGCTCCAACAGGCTGATCCAAGAAAATTATGTTCGCCATCTGAGAAAATGAGCAAATATTTTTTTAGAAAATCAAGAATAGATATTGGGATCCAATATGAACATACTTTATGCTACCTTTGTCCATGAATATGTAGTAGAGACCAAAGAAGGAACACTTCCATTGTAAACCTCGACCTTCAAAGCCACAGGTCCTAATTTTTGTTTTTTTTTACCAATTAAAACATGTAGTTGAAAATGATGCTTAGCGGAAGAAGAAATGTTTTAGACTTACCGCTCTCAAAAAGAAGGCCAACGAGAGAAGAGCATCCAGGTCCTCCAGTTAACCAAATAAGAAGAGGGTCTTCTTGTGGATTCTTCTCAGATTTGATGAAATAGTAGAACAATTGCACTTCCTCTTCCTCACCAATACCAATGTATCTTCATTCAGAAGAATGACTAATTATTAACTCCAAATTCACAATACTAATGTAAAGAAGAAGAGACATTTTACGAACCCGGTTTCGAGTTGGAAAGGAAGAGGGCCTTCAAAACCAGGAAGAAACTTGACGATAGAGCCAGAGTCAGCATGATGACTCAAGAAGAGTAGAAGCAGAAGCAGAAGCTTTAGTGTCAAGCTCATTCTCTTTTACTTTCTAAATACGGAGTTCTTTACGGGGAAAAATGATCTTTATAGTTACCAGAAAAGAAACTTGTGTATGTGTGGAGCAACCATTTTGAGAGTTTTACTAATTCACTTGTCGGTCCACGTTGAAAAAATGGTTTGGTGTGGCCACAGCAACCATTTTGAGAGTCACGTGGTTGGTGCAGCAGCCATCACATCAAATATATATATATAAAGGAAAATGATTCAAAGTTAGTAACTCGCAAGATCACGACACATGTCAAGTTATTACATTAGATTTTGATATGTGTAAAAAAATTAACAATTAGTTTTTGACACATAATATTTAACAATAAAAATATATATATATATTCTAGACTTAATCTTAAAAGTAAACTTAGCACAAAAAAGGAAAATAAAAGTTGCATTTAGATTAAGGAAATTTATCTTAAAGTTTTTTTTATTTAACAATAAAGGAAAAAATATAATATAGACTTCATCATAAAAGTAAAGTTAGCAAAAAAAAAGACAATAAAAGTTGCTTTTAGATTAAGAAAATTTATTTTAGAGCTTTTTTAAAAAATAAAAACAAAAATTCATGTTTATAATAAAGCAATTAAACAATAGATATTAAGAGAAATACCCTCAAATAGCACAAAAATTATTTTTTGTTCCAAAACTAGCACCCTAAATTTAAAATACCAAAAATAGCACAACTAATTATTTTAAAATACTTATTTACCAAAAATAAATTTAAAATAGAATTAAACATTATGTTTGGGTTCACTATTTCCAATTTAGGGTTTAGTTTTTTTCCATTATGAAATGATTATAAGTCATTTTTATATTAAATTCGTGATAATATTGTCAAAATTGGTGCTATATTTGTGATTTTCACCCTTGGGTGCTAAATTTGAGATTTTTAGTTTTTTTTGTGCTATTTTGTAGAATTGTCCATAGATTAACATCCTAAAAAGGAAAGTAAACAAAGAAAAACTAAACCAACAAATATCCTAAAAGTTAAAGTTAAAAAAAAGATGTTAAAAGCTAAAGTTTTAAAAAAGGAGATACAAAAATTTAAAAAGTAATACAATCCTATAAAGAAAATGAATTCTAATTCATCACCTCTATATAAAGAATTTGATAGTTTCTCAATTTTACAACAAAAAACTTCGTTATATACATCCGCTACACATAAGCTACACCCGAGGTAATCTTTTGTGTAATTGAAATTATGATGTATGTTATTAAATATCTTCGTTATATACACATATCTTCGTTATCTACACCCATAATTATGTTGTACGTTATCTAAAATAAAAGATAAATTATGTTGTACGTTATCAAAATTATTATAGAGGAAATTATGTTTCGTTATGTTAAGAAATTATTCTTCGTTATGTACATTGTACATACGCAAGACTAATGAAATCAAATAGATTAGTACGTATTAATCGCTTGATAACTAAAAATCAAAATTAAAAAAATTAAAATCGATTAATAAAAAAATTTAAAAATTCTGAAAAATCAAAGTTGAAAATTTAATCTTAAAATATAAAGTTACTAAAAATAAAATTAAAAAGTTCAAAATTAAATTTAGCCTAAAAGGCAAAATTAATATATAAAAAAAAATTCCTTAGTTCTTCCATTTATATTAAGGAAATTAATCATAAAAGGAAAAGAAGTATAATTTCTCACCTCTATATAAACCACAATTTGGTAGTGTGTCAATTACATACAAAAAATTAAAAGTCCAATAATCGTATCCAAAGCTATTTACTGCATATTTTCACCAAAATTTTCTTTCAAGTTATATATTTATTTCATCATAAAATTTGTTTATTAATTTATGTATTATATATTTTTACGAGTAATCTAATTTTGATTTCCATTTTTTCGTCTTTAATTTTTTTTAACGGATTATAAAATATTAAATTATAAATCCGCATATATGCGGATACTTATCTAGTATAAAATAATGATAAGATAGTGACATGACATTATTGCTTTTGATCCTCATGATTTTTGTTTTTTTCGTTCTTGGCCTTCACCCCCTGCCCAGAGGCCCCAGACCTGTCCATCATCTATGGGATTTATTTTTGAAATTGGGCCTCTCTCACTACTCCATAGAGTCGGGTCTGCTCGAGCCAGTCCAAAATTTTCCGGTACCCAAACAATTTGTTCTTTTGTAAATAGCATTTTTTTGATTAAAAAAAAAAATTATGTTTTATAAAAAAAAATTAAAGTAAATTTATTTAATTGGATTCATTATCAGATTTTTTCATTTATAGGTTGGTACTACTCAGTCTACACTCATTAAAGTCATATGCGCCATCATCATTGTTATCAATGAGATTTTCTACTTGACGGTTGTATGGATCGTTAACTTATCTATACAAGAATTTTGTTGCATTGATGAAAGACTTCAGGTTTAACTTTATAGTTCTACTGCAAGAGCACAACAAACGAAGTAATATTTTAGGAATCAAATCCATAATAGCCAAGTGTGACACTACGAGAATGTAAGAAGAAAGTAAATTTAAGATAAAGAACAATGTTTGGGGTTTTATAATTTCTAAAAGCAAAGAGTGACAACTAAAACGATGTAAATTCAAGAGAGAAGAGCGCTACGTCTTTAAGTAATTCGCAGGAAATCAAAAATCACAAATCAGATAATTAAACAGGGAAATCATTAAACACGTTCTAGAACTCAAATCACTATTTTATAATCAACCTACTGCCGTAAAATCAATTACTATGTCTAACAAACTAAGTAACTAAATTGTCGTTTGAATTCAGAAAATTAAACATGCATTAAGATTAAGTTTGATATGTTCACAAAACGCCTTAACATCATCTTTCGTTGAATAAAGACGTTTTTCTCATCATCTATGTTCTTTCATGATTTTAAACAAACACTTTTGATGCGTTGAACAACCTAAGATCAGGTTTCCGCACTAAGAACAACAATAGATAAAAAAACTAGAAGATAGATTCCTATTCTAATGGTCACCTGAAGTTCGCCCTAGTTTAAACGCTCCCAAGCCTGGAGTTCGAGGTAGCCGCCGACGGTAACAATCCTCCTCCTCCTACTCCTGTGCGATGAAGCTTCTTTTCTCGGGCCATCCATGATCATCCCGAAGAACCATCTCTCATTATTCTGCCGGTTGCAACCGTCGCCAGTGAGATCTTTTTATCTGCCGCGTTTCCTCTCTCCTTCCGCGTCTACAAGTTGCTCCATGGATTCCGGCGAGATCTGTTACTGCTCTGTGCTCACACTCCGCCTCCTGACCTCGTCGTCGGGGATGACTCTGCTAACTTCGCGCAGGTTTCTTTCCATGCCGCACCTTTCTCTCCTTCCACCGGATCCGCCGGACCCACCTGATCCGCCGGACCCACCTGATCCGCCGGACCCACCTGATCCGTCGGACCCTAACCGTTCATCTCGGCCGCTGGTTGTGAAAAACCCTCGACAGATCTCACCTCAAACGTTGGCATTCTCAGGGGAGCCGACATCGGCGTGCTTCCAGAAGACCGAATATATAACTTTCGCCGCTCCAAAGCCACGACTCGCGGTTGTTTTCAACAGTATACCAGATCTGTTAGCTTCCCGACTGTTCGGAGATCTCTCAACGTTGCTTCACCATCCGACGCCATACTTTGTGTCATTTCCTTCGCAAGCTGCAAGGTTTGTTTCACCGGCGAATGCTCAGAGGATCGAGTCTCTCCTCCCGGCCGCCGTGTTCTCTAAATCTTGGATTGAGTCCGGTGAATGCTCAAAATGGGTATGGAACAATAAGATAACATATCTCAGCCCACCAGTTTTAAATTTGGATGGCCCATTCCCTAGCCCAACAAGATTCAAAGCTTCGCAATTTCCCGAGAAGTGCTCAAATATCCCGATGCTGATTCGGTTACAGCCTCCAACTCCCTCCTTTTGGAAGAGAATATTGCCACTATTTTCCTCCCTTTGGGAGAGATCGTTTCCACCATATTCATTCGTTATGGAGATAACTTTTTCACCAACTTCCCTCTCGATGAGAGGTGTCTTTTTCTCGGCCTTAAAACCAAGAAAATTTTCGAATTTGCTAACCGGTTTGTCACCTTGTGTAGCGGTATGTACGGGGCCTGAAGATTCAACGAGGCTCATTTCGATGAGATTTGATGGTATGAGCGGTTTTTCAACGTCACAAGATAAAGTGACTAATTACAAGCTTTCCAGTTTGGCCGGTAATGTGCTATTGACGCATCCAATCTTGGATTCGCTGTCTTTCTATCATGGAGATTACTTTGGTTTAATCTTTATTGCATTCAATTTTTATTTTATTAGCCTAAGAATTTTTATAACTCATTTCGTGCGATGTAATCTGAGTGTTTAAGTAATGAAATCAAATGTTGCACCAAAAAAAAAAAATTACTATTCTAACAAATTTGATTAAATGATTCATGAAATTCTCTTGAAACCCTAAAATCTAACTATGAAACTAGTCAGACATAATAAATTCAACCTCAACTTCGACCACCTTTCATAATTTGCTTCGTTCAACAAAATCGGAGTTTGAATTTGACCCGTGCTATAAGATGGATGGAGATAGTACGAAGATACAAGAGTTTTTGGAGAAGCGGCGACAGTAGTCGACAAACTCGCTTCAGTGGTCATCATGAAAAGAAAACAAATAAACAGAGGGTTTGAAAAAAAAAAAAAAAAAAAAGAACGAGAAAGAAGAGATCAAAGAAACGAAATATCTGATTTAATTTTTAGGATTCTCTCTTGTTCCAGTAAAATAATATTTGAACTTATCTACCCAAACTATTATTATTCGCATAATACAATATTGGGAGAAAAGTCAAAACCAACCCGAACTAAATTTGGTGTGCCAAAAAAAAACCGAACTAAAATACGGTGCCGTTTACTACTTGAACTCAAAACAAATTCCGATTTCCTACCCGAACTACTAAAACTAACCTGAATACAACATTGACCATAAAAACGTTAGTCAATCTTGACGGAGTGCTGATGCGGCATACACGTCATTGACACGGTGGATCTGGGTACAAAAACGACGTCGTTTTAATCTATGTAAACTAACAAAAAAAAAAAAAAAAACCAAAACGGTGTCGTTTTATATTGTTGGTATGTTTTTATTTTTAATAACAAAAATCTGATTTTTTTCATCAGCATTCTCACGAGTTTCTATCAATTCCGTCAAAATTTGTACTCTCTAATGCAATTTTTTCCAGCAATAACTTAAATTTTCTTCACTGGAAAACCCATAAGAGATTGAAGGAGAAGCTTATTGATACCTGCGCAAGAAGCGGAGAACAAGGACGGTGAGTCCGATGAGTTTTTGCCAATCCGCGACGGATTTCGCAGTGAGGAAACCAGTGGGAGATCGTTTAATGGCGTCCTTGAGAATGCGAGCTGCTTTGAGATCGGTCTCGGTATCAATGACGTGATCCAGGTTCTTGTTCTTCACCCATTTCACTCTCTCTCTCTCACCAATGCTCCTCCGCTTCTTTCTCCGGCGGAAAGCTCCTCATGCAAAGCGACCTCGACATCGCTTCTTCCTCTCTCTCAACTCACATCAGTGACCTCGACCTTCTCCTCAGATCTGGTGTTCTCCATCAAAACGCCATTGTTTTATCCCTCCCTGCTCATACCTCCGATAAAGACGACATTGCCTTCTTCATCATAGATCGCTTCACTTGACTCCAAATCAGCGGCGCCGAGTTCAAGAAGAAATCGCTCGAGTCTCTCCTTCAGCTTCTCACTGATCGCGAGAAATCCTTGACCTCCTCTGTTACGATTACTCGAAACCGGATCTCCACCGTTAAAAACTCGAGCCACGGTGGCGATTGAAGCCACTCCTGAGAAATCGATAGCCTTCTCGAGTGCATCTTCCGCAGCAGAGCTGTGTCGCGTGACCATTGTAGGACCAAAATATCGCACAAAAGACAGGAGAGATTTAATCACGATTATATATAAATAAACAGTAAGGAAAGACGATTCATAAAACGATAAAGCAATAATCAATCTAAGGAGGCGAGATGAATCTCTTTCCTTAACTCTAAGAATCTCCCGTAGTGCGACGGGTTTTTTATAGATCCATGAGTCCCAGGATACAACCAAAGTAATCTGTATCATCTACACTTGATATCAGATCTATCGAACATTAAATTACGATACTCTCGAATAGAAACTTACTCTAGACAGTAGGGAATTGAAGAGACTTTTGCTAAAACTTTTAGGATGTGTTTTTAGTGTATCAGAGGATGATTTTTAAGGTGAAAATCGTATTGTATATATAGGAGAGAGGCTAGGGTTTTTCCCTGACAGATATGGAATATTTCTAGAATATTTCAGCGGCTGCGATTTTTTAAGTCGGCCCGCTGAGTATCGATCGATACCTCTAAAAGTCCACGAGCCCAACAAGGCCCAATATGCGAACGTCGCACGTGTGGTCTTTTCTTCTCTCATGTTGTTCATTTAAGACACAACCATTCCAACATATATACACGAGAAAACATTTCTCGGTCAATGAAAACATTTCATTAGAAAGAGCTTAACTCGTTTCTTTTCACACTAACACAATTTTATCAAGCCCTCGAGCTTTGACAAAAAATTAGTTCCAACAATCCCCCACATGAATAGAAATGACTCTAAACAAATGAAAATTGTATAGACTAGACTTTACTAGACATACTTGACTAGACTCATCTAGACGTAGACAGACTTTCGAGAGTATACGAAAATGTAACTGTATCTGAGAGGTAGCATTTTCCAGCTTTGAACCAAGCATTTTTAATATCTGTCGAGTTTACTCGGCCAAGAGGTGAACATGATGTCTTGAACCGCCCGGATTTTGATGTAAACTTAGACAACATGTATCGCACAGAGACATTTTCTCGCAGAACTTTGTTCTCTATTGTGTTCATTTTGGCCTTGAACATTCCTGGTATTCGTGAGTGAATTTGGAGAATATAGTCTTATCCTTCATTCTCCTAGAAACAGCCCCATTTCACACTTCACTAGGTGATCTTTTATTAGCTTGTTTTCAGGAGTGTCCTGTCACACTCCACTATCTACACAGCTATGCAATCATTAAAAGCCAACGCTTATCCTTACTATCCACATGTAGCACTGTTTTATCATCCTAGGAACTGGGCAGAGACATAGTCTCACAGTGCTCAACTCGAATCAGTTTAATTTTGTTTCCCTTTGAACCTAGATCTTGAGATCTCCAGTCACATATGTGGGGTATCTGTCAAACGTCATCTTTTTCTATAGGTTTTAAACCCATTCCTTTTGATGATTTCACAATTTGATCTCGCGGTAAACCTTTGGTAAACGGATCCGCTAGGTTGTCAGCCGACCTGATGTAATCTATCGTTATTACACCAGTTGAGATCAATTGTCTAATGGTCTTATGCCGTCTTCTTATGTGACGAGACTTGCCATTATATAGATTACTCAGTGCCCGAGAGATAGCCGACTGACTATCACAGTGTACACGTAATGCTGGCACTGGTTTCTCCCACATCGGGATATCTTCCAAAAAATTTCGAAGCCATTCTGCTTCCTCAGCAGCTTTGTATAAAGCTATAAACTCTGACTCCATGGTTGATCTGGCCAGGAGTGTTTGTTTGGAAGATTTCCAGGATATTGCTGCACTAGCAAGAGTAAAGACATATCCACTCGTGGATTTGGAGTTTCTTGAATCTGAAATCCAATTGGCATCATTGTACCCTTCCAGCACTGCTGGTTCTTTACCGAAGTACAACCCATAACTCTTGGTGTATCTTAGATAATTTAATACCCTAGTTATGGCTCTCCAATGGGTATGACCTGGATTACTCGTGTAACGACTTAGTACGTTTACCGAGTGTGCTAAATCGGGTCTAGTACAATTCGTTAAGTACATTAGACTCCCGATAACCCTTGCATACTCCACTTGTAAAACTGCTTCACCTAAATTCTTTGTCAAGTGCATTTGAGGATCAAGCGGAGTTTTTGCAGTCCCGTTGGAGTAGGTCTTAAACCTCTCTAGGATTTTTGTAGCGTAATGATCTTGAGACAGAATTATTCCTTTTGAATTTCGAATAATCTTAATCCCTAATATTACATCAGCTAATCCCATGTCTTTCATATCAAACTTTCCACTCAGCATGTTCTTAGTTTGAATGATTATATCTTTGTTGCTTCCCATGATTAGCATGTCATCTACGTACAAGCACAACATCACATAACCTTGTGAAGTACTTTTGATATAGATGCACTTATCACATTCATTGATGTGAAAGCCATTTGACATCATTACACTGTCAAACTTTTCATGCCATTGTTTTGGAGCTTGCTTAAGTTCATATAGCGAGTTGACAAGTCTACAGACTTTCTTCTCTTGTCCGGGAGCAACATAACCCTCAGGTTGATTCATAAAGATCTCTTCCTCTAAATCTTCGTTTAGGAAAGCAGTCTTAACATCCATCTGATGTATTTCAAGGTTTCTCAAAGCTGCGATTCCAATCAACATGCGAATCGAAGTAATTCTCGTCAGTGGAGAATAAGTGTCAAAGAAGTCTAATCCTTCATTTTGACGAAATCCTTGTACCACAAGCCTGGCCTTATATTTGTCTATAGAGCCATCAATTTTTAGCTTAGTGGTGAAGACCCATTTACAACCTAGAGGTTTGCAACCTTGAGGTAGGTCTACCAACTCATAGGTATGATTTTGCATAATTGAGTTGATTTCACTGTTAGATGCCTCCTTCCAGAAAGGTGCATCAGGTGTAGACATTGCTTCTATGAAGGTTCTTGGACCACTTTCCGCTAGGAATGCCATTATGAACTCAGAGCCAAATGTCTTCTCCTTACGAGCTCTCTTGCTTCGTCTAGGTTCAGCTTCTTCTTCTTCTGCAGAAGTGCTTGAAGTGCTTGCCTCATTGCTAGCATCTCGTTCGTCACGAGTCCGTTTAGGATTTCCTCTATCCTTACATGGAAACACATTTTCGAAGAACGATGCATTCCTTGACTCCATTATTGTGTTTACATGAATGTCTGGTATATCTGATTTATGTACCAAAAATCGATAGGCACTGCTATTGTGCGCATATCTGAAGAAAATGCAATCTACCATTTTAGTCCAATGGTGACCTTTTTCGGAAGTGGTACTGCAACTTTTTCCAGACACCCCCACACTTTCAGGTATGCATACGAAGGTACATTACCTTTCCAAAGTTCATAAGGAGTTTTTCCTGTGACTTTGTGTGGAATTTTGTTCAGGATATAATTTGAGGTAAGCAGAGCTTCCCCCCACATGTTCTGGGCTAACCCAGATTCCTGCAACATTGCATTCATCATTTCCTTGAGAGTTCTGTTTTTCCTTTCAGCAACTTCATTGGATTCAGGTGAGTAGGGAGCAGTTGTTTGATGAATAATGTCATGTACTCTACAAAATGCATCAAATGGTTCACTATATTCACCACCCCTATCACTTCTGACCTTTTTTATGGTCTTGCCGAGTTGGTTTTCAACTTCCAGCTTATATTCTTTAAATTTGTCCAAGGCTTCATATTTACTTCTCAGTAGAAAGATGTAACAATATCTCGTACAATCATCTATGAAAGTCACGAAATATTTCTTGCCTCCTCTAGTTTGAATGTATTTCAAATCACATAAGTCTGTGTGAATTAAACCTAGAGGTTCTGTTGTTCTTTGAACGATGGGTGATGGTGTTTTAGTGAGTTTGGCTTGGACACAAACTTCACATTTTTCTTTGCTTAATTTGCATTTAGGAATCATGTTCATGTTCATTAATCTACTCATAGACATGAAATTAACATGTCCTAATCGTTCATGCCAAATATTAAAAGACTCAGAGAGATAAGCAATTGGTTTCTTTTCATTAATCTTAGGGTTCTTCGAGGTGGAAGCCTCGGTTACATTATCCTTTCGGATTACTGCCTCAACAGACATCTTAAACAGATTATCACAAACAAACCCCTTACCCAAATACATCACATTCTTCGTTAGGATTAGCTTATCACCTTCCAGCTTCACAGAGAATCCATGCTTACTTATAAGCGATCCAGAGATCAGATTCTTGCGCATATCTGGTACATGGACGACGTTCGTGAGAATCAGTTCCTGTCCAGAGGTGAGCTTCAGAACAACCTTCCCGTGACCATCAATTGTCGACGAGGCAGAATTACCCATTAAGAGTTTTTCACCATTCTTGGTCTTTGTGTATGTGGAGAACATCTCTCGATCCATACAGATGTGTCTGGTTGCACCAGTGTCGAACCACCAGGTCTTTGTATGGCTTTCAGCAACATTGGCCTCAGTGACCACAACACACAAGTCAGCTTCTGTCAAGTTGGCTTGAGCCTTCTTGCTACGACAATCCACAGATTTGTGTCCTTGCTTCCCACAGAAGTTACACATTCCTAAGAACCTTTGAGAAGTCTTACCATTCTGACCACTCTTGTTCTTGAACTTTTGGAAGTTCTTGGGTGGCATCTTCCCTTTGCCTTTGTTAAGGCGACCTTTGTTCTGCCACTTGCCTTGATTGGGGTTTTGGTGTTCAACCATGTTCTCATTGTGTTCGCGAATTTTCACACCTCCATTGATCTGTTGTTCCCGATTCGTAGACTCTACGCGGAGCTTCACAACCAGATCTTCAAGAGTCATCTTCTTTTTCTTTAGCCTGAGGTAGTTCTTGAAGTCTGTCCAACCAGGAGGTAGCTTCTCAATGATGCAGCAACCTTGATAGGTTTCACACAGCCGCATCCCCTCAGCATGAATGTCGTGTAGGAGCCTCTACACCTCATCGACTTGTTCCATTAGTGGTTTTTAATCCACCATCTGGTACTGCATGAATTTTGCCACAATGAATTTCTGAGTACCATAATCTTCAACGCGGTACTTCTTGTCTAATGAATCCCACAGATCCTTAGAGGTCTCAGCGTTTTCGTACATCCCATACAGAGAGTCTGATAGGCTATTCTGGATATAGCCCTTGCACAAGAAGTCAGCATGTTCCCAGGCGTGGACACTCGCAAGCGCACGTGGGTCAGTGTTGTCTTCTAGGAGAACAGGTTTCACCTCACTGGTGTATTTCTGCAGATTCAATGTTGTCAGATAGAAGAACATCTTCTTTTTCCACATCTTGAATGCTGTCCCATCAAACTTGGTTGGAGGAGCAACATGATTCCCAGAAGGAACTTTCACCGTCTCGATCTGACTCGCAGTCGTCTCAACCTTCTCACCGGTTTTCTCCACCAATCCAGAGTTGTTTTCCACATCAGTTGTCATTCTGTTAAGACAAAGAAACAACTTTCAATTAGTATCGATATATAAACTTTAAAAATCACAATTCTAATATCGAGCTAAATCGCATTGGTGTCGATCGATACACACCCAATGTCTATCGATACACCCATATGGTGTCGATCGATGCACTCAGTGTCGATCGATACACCCTTGGTGATGATCGATGCACGTGAGTTTTGCATAAGATCTATCGATACACCTTGGTGTCGATCGATGATCAGCTTGTATCGATCGATACACCTCGGTGTCGATCGATGATCAGCTTGTATCGATCGATACACCTCGGTGTCGATCGATGCTCAGCATGTGTCGATCGATACACATATAGTGTCGATCGATGCATCCTGTGTGTCGATCGATACAAGTGAATTACACAGGATCGAACGATGAACCACAGTGTCGATCGAAACACATATAGTGTCGATCGATGCATCCTGTGTGTCGATCGATACAAGTGAATTACACAGGATCGAACGATGAACCACAGTGTCGATCGATACCTGTGAATTATACACAGTATCGACCGACATAGACCCAACTTGGTCGATGCACGGTATCGATCGATACACGTTAGTGTAGACCGATACAATTTTGTCTAGTGTCGATCGATACTCACAAGGCTTCGATCGCAATCGAACCTATCAAGAACATAATTTGTGTTCGTTGATTCTACCGTTCATTAATTGCAATTAACGACGGTTTTTAGAAGATGTTTAAAACAGTACTGCTTCTACTACACGTTTCAAGTTGCTAAACAGCTTTTTTGATAACGTTTGAGTATCACTAGCAGAAGAACATCTTCTTAAAAATAGAATAGATGGAGATTGCCTCTACTACACGTTTTAATTTTCTAAGAACCTTTTTGATAACGTTTGAGTATCATTAGCAGTAGAAGAACGTTTTAGAAAATCGTTTGAAAACGTTTATTTACTCGTGATTAAAGATCCAATTGAAGTAATAAAACATAAATTGGATCTTCTTAGAGTTAAGATTGTAGGACCAAAATATCGCACAAAAGACAGGAGAGATTTAATCACGATTATATATAAATAAACAGTAAGGAAAGACGATTCATAAAACGATAAAGCTATAATAAATCTAAGGAGGCGAGATGAATCTCTTTCCTTAACTCTAAGAATCTCCCGTAGTGCGACGGGTTTTAATAGATCCATGAGTCACAGGATACAACCAAAGTAATCTGTATCATCTACACTTGATATCAGATCTATCGAACATTATACTACGATACTCTCGATTAGAAGCTTACTCTCTAGACAGTAGGGAATTGAAGAAACTTTTGCTAGAACTTTTTAGGATGTGTTTTTAGTGTATTAGAGGATTATTTTTAAGGTGAAAATCGTATTGTATATATAGGAGAGAGGCTAGGGTTTTTTCCTGACAGAAAAGGAATATTTTTAGAATATTCTAGGCGGCTGCGATATTTAAGTCGGCCCGCTGAGTATCGATCGATACCTCAAAAAGTCCACGAGCCCAACGAAGCCCAATATGCGAACGTCGCATGTGTGGTCTTTTCTTCTCTCATGTTGTTCATTTAAGACACAAGTTGTGTCACACAACCATTCCAACATATATACACGAGAAAACATTTATCGGTCAATGGAAACATTTCATTAGAAAGAGTTTAACTCATTTTTTTTCACACTAACACAATTTTATCAAGCCCTCGAGCTTTGACAAAAAATTAGTTCCACCACATCCAACTACCACATTTTCATTAACTCTGGCCACAAGTCTCATCATTAACTTCCTACCAAAGTTTTGGTCTCTTACAAGCTACGTTCAAAATTGTACTAGTGCCCAAGAAGGCCACGTCTTGCAAGGGAAATTTAATTTTATACATTTTAAGTTCAGAAAAACAAGTCTGGATTATAGTGATACATAATTTATAAATACAAAACAAATATACAAATTTGTTATGACAACAACAAACCTGTTCCGACATAAACGTAGTAAAAGTATATAAAATTCTAATGCATCTTACCATGAGTTTCGTTTCATTTTACTGTGGATACGGAAGTAACTATAGACTGTGAAGAAGGTATGGATTATAGTGAGACCTAGAAGCGATAGAGCAGCACAAGTTCCTTTGCCTATGTTCTTGAAGTTTGCTTGTTAACTCCTTGAAACACTTCCGCTAGATAACTCTTAGATATGTCGAAAGATGCGCCTTTGCCTATGTTCTTGAAGAACCGAGAGACTTGTTGATCGGTCTCAAAATAGTTCTCCATGATCCCCTTTTCCCTTAGGAGCCTTGCGTCGGCTTCGTCGTTCATGAGGCAACCCATAAAAGCTACGTAGCTGGTTATGTGGTTTGGAAAATAACCGTAGCACTGCTCAAAAGCAACAAAGTTGAGAAAGATTTGGCCGATGAAGTCGTCCAAGACTAATGGTGGTATCTCAAGAACATTTTTCTTGAGTTTTATATCCAACCTTGAGTCTGCTTCTACCCTCGGCTTAAGTACTATTCCCTTGTTACCAAGTCTCCTGGCCGAGGTAATCAATCGTAGGAAAGGATCTGAATCGGAATTCCACTTCCCCGTTCGAGATTTCTGTCTAGGCCAACATGGAATAAGGGATGAAAGTTTGACGAATGATCTATGGGTTTGTCCTTCTTTGAAGGATAAGGGATGAAAGTTTGACGAATGAGGTCAAGGAGATGTTTTGCTTCAATATTGTAGTTACTAGGCCGAGGTAATTGTGTTGAATAGCTGAAGAACTTGAAAGCCATCTTGTTCAAACCACCAGCAGGGCTTATCTTTGAGGTTACAAAGAGAGTTTCAAGAAGAAAGAGAGGTACCTGATTTTCCAAAAGTAGAAGATCGCTGTGAATGGCCGGGAGAATCCATGGCATCTTAAAAATCGGATCGTCTTTTATATTGAGATCAACTTTCCTCGAGATGATGAAGAACAACATAAGAATGAAACAACCATCAAGAAGCATCATATCGACCAGTCTCTTTCGATCCAACTCATCCGCAAGATCCTACTATTTAGGGTCCTATTGAAAGGAGATTCGGGTCATAGGCTTCACTATTGATTCGACGAATCCGATGATTGATTCTGTAGATGCAACAAGATCGATTACCGGCTGATTCCTTTAGAAGCTTTGGCATAACACGTTTTGAGAGTACGCTTTGTCCATCGTCCTCAGCTTCGGTTCTCTTATGAATTATCCTTAAGAGATATCCATCGAAAAGCTAGGTGTTTTTTCGGTAGGAGAAGAGACATAAAACTGGGATATCTAAGGGGAAAAAGTTGGAGGACATTACCAACTTAAATGTCACTATAAATATGAAATAATTTATAAAATGTTATTTCATGGTTGAATATTGATAATGTAGTTCAATTCGAATTTCAGTATAAGATTTTTGAATATTATTTTTTTTCGTTTGTTCATAAATAACAATAATATTCAAAGAAAACTTAGAATGAGTGGTCTCATATTGTTTGAGTTTCGAATTTTTATAAGATTTATTTGTACTTTTCAAATAATATATGTATAAAGTTATTATTATTATTTTTGTTTGAAGGTTAAATTTATTGCCTCAAACAAAAGAAAGTTATGTACAAAAGCTCAAGGGAGCAAAAGAGAGAGAGAGAAAAAAAAAGAAAATAAATTGAGTGCAGAAATTTAAAGCTGAAAAATAAAATGCAGGTCTGGATCATCGCCGGTCGGTATGCGCAAACCAGAGCTGCATCAGGGGTAGAAGACGAGGGTGCTCCTAGTAGCGGAAAGAGATGATGTGATTCCTGATTATTTTTTTAGATGTGTCGAGCAATACGATGCGACGGACGTTGATGTTTTCCGTGAATCATATCATTTCTCTCCCTCCATACGAAATAAATTATAGCATGGAATGCTAGGCGAGTGAGGATATGTTGCAAGTGGTCATGAGAGAACACAGCGATGGCAGAGACAGTGTCAGCCCAATCGGGAGTTAATCGGGTGATATTCCCATATTTTACCTCTTTTTATCATGCATTCTTGTTATTGTTTTGTGTCTCATGCATGTGTCTTGCATAGTTTTTATAGCATTTTGGTATTTATTAGAGTATTAGGTGTTTGCATTAGGTCCTAGTGAGTCTTTGCATGCATTTAGACTGTTTTTAGGTGATTTGGAGACAATTGATGATATTTGGAGAAATGGGCCAAAGTAGAATGCAAAGCCCATCCGAGACGCCGGAAAGATGTAGCTGGACGAAGGCCCTCCGTTATGAATCAGCCTCAACGTTCTTCATAGGAGTTGTAGAGGAGTGAGTCATCCGTCTACAGGAGTTGGATGCAGGCCATTTGGACCTTTGGTTAAGGAGTTATCGCAGATTTACTGAAGACGTCTCTGCCTGGCCGAGGAGCTTTCTCTTGTCTCACTAAAAACTCCTTAGCATCGACCCAGCTCTTCCCACAGGTCGATGTTGATGCTGGATGCAACATCAGGGCCTTACCATCGACCCAGCTCCCCTTCACATCGACCAACCCATCGATGCTCAGCTTCAGGGCGTTTACATCGACCCAGCTCCTTCCCACCGGGCGATGCAGCCGAAGTGATTCAAAGATCAGGCCAAATGAAGACCTTATCGTGCCTAGTTTAATCTGAAGTCTTCAGAAAAGTTGTAGCCAAGTGCGTAAGATGACTACAGGAGGTGGTATCGGGTCATTCGGATACGTGGTTCGTTAGATATGACCACTTTACTGAGAGTATGTCCGTCTGAACGAAGCCACCCGACATGCCTGAAAGACCTGGCTGGACGAATGGTCTACAATCGGATTTAGCCATGTGTATTAGCTGTCCACAGGAGGTGGTTTGAGGCCATTCGGACATGTATCCCAGGAGATATCACGGTTTTAGCGAAGGTTCTACACAAGACCAGATTTGACCTATTTTGACCGGGTCGGTACCCGGTTTGTCCCGGGTCGGTACCCGGTTTATCCCGGGTCGGTACCCGATTTGTCCCGGGTCGACCCGGTCCGCCCCCTTTTTCTATAAAACCCCTAAAAACCTAATTTTCATGTTAAGCTTTCTTTTCCCTAGAGTTGGGTTTTCTCCCAAACTCTTCTTATGGTGATTTTGGATGGATCTTTATCATTCATGCCACTCTAGTGAAGGATTCTTCAATCTGTTGAGAGTTCGACCGTGTAGTGTCCCGATATGGTGGAGCTCCTCATGATGAAGGCGACCACAAGTGAAGAGGAAGAAGCGCACGGATCTTATACTTCCACACGGTCTTCATCTTCTTTCCAAGATTGGCTCTCACAATAATCCTTTTCTCGAGCCGATCTTGAGGGGGGATGATAATAATCAACCGTGTGGCGATCCAAGGAGAACCGGAAGATGAGTTTCCGAGATGGCGGTCCATGGTGGCTGACCGGAGAGAAACCAGAAGACGGTGATCTATTGAAGCCGACCC
>PKML01016009.1:397402-425518 GCA_002933935.1 Eutrema yunnanense
TCCCGGTCCTGATCCTATTCCCGGTCTGCCTCCACGGTCAGCCTTCGTCTGGTCAGTCACTCCCGGTCCTGATTATATTCCCGGTCCTGATCCTATTCCCGGTCTGCCTCCACGGTCAGCCTTCGTTTGGTCAGTCACTCCCGGTCAGGATTGTAACTCGGTCTCCTTTGGTATCACCTCGGGTCAGCTTCTACGGTCGCCTCTCGGTCTGAGTTTCAACACAATCCATCTTTATATTATGTTTATTTAATCTTTGTTCTCTATCTTGATGTCTCTTTTTCTCTTGTGTTCTTTCATGTTCTTCATGTTCTTTAGACCTTAGATCCTTTTGTTAGATTTTGGATTTTGCTTGATTTGAATGGTTTGATGATTGATTGTTGATGCTTAGGACTAGATAAACATTTGTTCTCATATTAGGAAGGATCTTAATGCTAGGATTGAATTGAAAACTCATTTCTAGAGCTTAGACATTTCATGCACACAAGGTCTTCGATGAAATGTCTAGAAAACTTCCAAGCATGCTTTTCATTCTAAGTGATCGGTAGATGCTGACTTTAGGATGAGTTGTTGACTAAAATGGACTTGTGATCAATTATGGACTATCTAAGTGATCGGTGGATGCTGACTTTAGATGATTCGTACAATGATTAGTGTCATGAAAGTGAACTAATCTACTAGAAAGTGTTCCATGTCATAAGAGTAAATGTGCATTGAATATTTAAGCATCGTTAGTCAATTGTCTTAATGGTTATGTGATGATGATTTAGGTTGCATCTCGTTAGATCCTTCACTTAGGTTGATCTTAAAGCTAGTTTTGGATTGAGAGATCAAAGCTAGAACTTAAGCATTTCACACCCGATAGGTGTTCGATGAAATGCTTGAACCAAACCTTTTGTGAGCTTTTCATGCCTAGCCAATGAGAGTTGATGTCTAGGGTGATTAGTGAACTAAGTGGGATTGGAGATTAAAGCTTGTTAATCATCTTATCACAAACGAGAGTTTGATATTGATTTGGTGATTAACAAAGTGATTAGTGCCACGACGGTGGATTAGTCATAATTGTGAATCCCATGTTCTAGGATAGTGTTTAATGTTTCCGAGTGATTCATTGTTTGATTGTTACCCATCTCATTGATAGTTTAGTTCATGATCCACATTTCTATCTTTGTTTTCTTTCTTGCATTTGTTTATTTTCCATAAACATAAAAACCCACAAGATTTTCTCTAGATTAGGAAGATTCATGTATTCCTAATGCTTCAATCTTAACCTCCTTGGTTCGATATCTCAAATACTACAATGACATGAGTGGGATTTGAGCAATTGACTAGTAAAAATCCTACTATCATCGGGTGGCGAGTCAATTCTCATATACTTCGGACCAAAGATTGAAAGAATAAGGACAAGCGAAGAAGAGATGATCACGGGATTCATCCCTCTCGCCACAGAGGACGCATGTTTGGCTTACTCCCCAACGCCTCATTCGAACTCCAGTAGACAAACGATCCCGGACAGAGAGCCATGAAATGAAGCTATACCGCGGTATCGCTTGAGAAAACCAAATCGTTTTGGACCAAGACACTGAATTTCTCACCTCTCTGATCTGCTCCCACGTATCGTGGGAAGAGAAACTCGGACGATAAGAGTCCGGTCCGTGGTGCCAGAGAAAAACATATGAGCCCAAAAAAGCTTGAGGCAGAGGCGTGGAGAGGATTTTTTTAACTAATTGCAGAAATTGTCAGGCTCGCCGTCTCTGTATTTTCCATCCTGAGGGAGTGGCGGCATCAGATACAGTTGTGATCAGTGGAATACCGACGACTCTCGGCCATTGCTTCCCGTAATGTCGATGATACGACCCATTGGCAGCCAGCAATCGAATCAAAAAAAGGCACTCTTACCGTCATTTATTTCCACCTTGTTGAAGGAACTAGCTTGGTCAGTATTAGTGGGTCGGTTTATTAAAATATTTTTATAAAGAGTTTCCACCTTGTTGAAGGAGCTAGCTTGGTCGGTATTAGACATGAGAAAATTGATTTTTAGGAGCTAGCTTGGTCATTTATTATCAATTTTGAAAATCAATTTTTTCATGTCTAACTCTTTATAAAAATAGTAAAATATGTTTTTTTAAGTTTTGTTTTGATATATATACATTCAAATAAAATAATACAAATTATAGTGAAAAATATCGCAAGATCTCGAATAGTTTTTTTTTTGGATATATATGGATTGATTATTATTTAAATATATATATTTAATATCATAATATTTTTAAAACAATAGTAAATAGCTTTTTTAATTCAAATATATTTTCATATTATTTTAATAAGTTTGAAAGATAATTATATCATTTCCTAATTCAATTATCTTTTTTATTTGTAATGATATAATACATAATAACTTACAAAATAAAGTTCATTTTCCTAAATGACTTCTTAAATATTAATAATAATATAGAGATATATTTGATTTTTGGTTCATTATTTTTGTTCAGACTAAATTGAAATATATATATTTCTTTCAATTGAATTTAGCATTTAGTATTTAATTTTTTATATTAAATATACAAATATAAATGCTAATTTAACTTTAATAACAACAAATCTTAAACTATATATATATTGTTTAGGGTAAATTTCGTTTTTTAATTTAGACGAATTACTTAGCGCCTCTTGTAATTAGTTTAGGCAGATCTATTAGCGTTGTTAACGTCGCATTCTTTATCTAATCATTTGGAGCGGCTTAAAAAGGTGGTCATGTGCTACAAAGGTTCGAATAACTCACTAAAGTGGCCACGCTGTCGGGAGTGAGCCAGGTTAGAGAGTGAATGGTAGACATAGATGTAGCAGCCCAACGAAATGCACCTTCCCTTAGACTCTCATAATCAGGTAACGTGGCCATGCTATCTGATGTTTGCATTATAGTTTTAACTTAGGTTGTCATACTTCACCAACGTATCCACAAGTTAGAGTTAGCCAGAACTCAATGCAAATATATCTTGAAGACTTTCTATATATATCTTGGAACCAACAAAGGGTTTGTCATGCCTGATTTCCACAATTCGACTACTTTACAAAAGACTATTTAGATAATGAGTTTAGATAAATCATAGCGAGTTTTCCAACTAAAGCGTTCTTAATTAGCTGGCTCATATAAATAATTTTGTTATATGATTAATAGTTTGACGGAGTTTTTGAGTATAAAAAACTATTAAAAAAATTTAACAACTATCTCAACTTTTAAAATAAGTCAACTCTATCAAACTCAAACTCCTAGTTACTACTTATATGAACGACCTCATTTACACGTTGTTTCTTGACCATATAAAAACAACTAGACAAAAAATATTAAAACTTAGGTGGCTAGAATTTCCCAATTGAATTCATGATAGGAAATTAATTTAATACATGAGACATTTTCCACACTGTTTTCTTGTCAACAGTTTTCCCATATTAATTATGGTTTTTTTGCAAAAATACCCTACAGTTTGAAGTCAAAGTTAAAAATGTCCTCTTCCTCTCCTTTTTTTCAGAATACCACGAATTACCCTTTAAGAATATGAGTATTCACGCAAATGTCATTCCTCAGACTGCTGTTAGATTCTAATGTTTTTTTCAAAAGACCAAAAAAAATTTTAGATCTAACTTAATTACGGAAATGCCATTGCCATTCTCAACCTCCACGACAACCACCATCGTCGACGAGTTAATGCAGTAACTAACCCATTTTTTTGCCATTAAAGCCCAAGAATAGAGCTAAGACTTCGTTTTTACAAGTTTTCCTCTCCGATTTCTCCCATTTCCACTCGATTTTCCGATTCAAACTTACCAAAATTAGTTTTTTTATGGCATAAAAACGGCAAAACACGACTGGGCTTACTGGATTTCGGTGATATTAGACGTTCTGGGCGCTCGACGAGGGTGAAAACAAACTCTAAATAGATATAGGTACGAATTTTTGCATATCGCCGATTTTCATATCTGAGTTGTATACTCAGACTGCTTTAGAAGTCTGATGAAACCCACATGGTCAACGAGAGGGTAGTTTTGCAATTGATTTTTAAATACTCAGACTAAAATTGAAGTCTGGTAATTTCCTTTGAAAACAAAAAAAATCAAGAAAAATCCTCTAATCGAGGCATAGGGTAGATTTGCAATTGACCGAAAATTTGACTTTTTATTCAGACTTCAAATCCAGTATGAAGGAAAAATGACCGACCTTGACCGGAAGTTGACTGTTTTTTCAGACGGAATCATAAGTCTGAAAAAAAAAACAGGGTACTAGTAGTAATTGACCGAAATTTTTCAAAAGTTAACCAAAATGGGGGAAAAAGTATCAGACTTCTTTGGCAATCTGAATAAGAGGGAAAAAATTTCAGACTTCTATGGCAGTCTGAAAATGATGAAATCTTTCAGACTGCTAAAGAAGTCTGATATCGAAGATTTTGGTCAACGCAAAAATTACACCAATTTCAGTCAGACTTCTATCGCAATCTGAAGGATTTATTCAGACTGCCCTGGAAGTCTCGGAACGAAAGTCAAACTTTGGTCAATTGCAAAACTAGCCCATAATTCTTTCAGACTGCGGGAGAAGTCTGACAAAAAAGTCAAATTTTTGGTCAATTGCAGAAATACTTTTTTTTTTCTCAGACATCTATTGCAGTCTGACAAAAAAATCAAAGTTTAAGTCAATTGCAAAAATACCCTTTTTCAGACTGCGATAGAAGTCTGCTTTGATAAGTTTTCGTCAGACGGCATCCGCAGTCTGCTTTGTAATATTCTAATTGCAAAAATACCCTCTTTTTCAGACTGCCATAGAAGTCTGAAGTACTGTTTGTCAAACTTCTGTGGCAGTCTGGATTGACAAATTTTTTTAAACAATTTTTTGTTGTATATTTTTGATGAATTTCGTTGATTTTAATTTTTTTTATATGTGTGTTAGTTGTATATGTTCCTCCTGCGTTAGTTTTACATGCTTATGTTCGGTAATTATTTTTAAATATTTTTTTATTAATTCTGGCAATGTAGCTAATAGAATCAGACTTCGCGAAGAAGTATGATATTTCCATTAAGATCGCTAATGTTGTTTTTCCATGATTGTTTTTACAGATAATGGTGCATCTACCTGTTAAATTTTGGTGAATGGGTTGTGAGAGACAAGATTTGGCATTTTGTGGTGGATACTCTCAAAGGAGGGCGGTTTATCACTTTGGGAGATCGTTCTACATATTGTGAACTTGTTGAGATGGTACAAGATGATTATATGCTGGACAAGAAAACCGAGTTGGTGGAGTTATCATATCCCTTACCGGAACCACTCTTGCAACAAATCGGTCCGGATAGCCCTCATATTTATGTCACAAATGATAGGCAAGTAAGGAGCATGGTCGAGTTAGCTAGTGCACATTTAATCCGCCTTTGTGTCTCGAGCCGATCCGGTTTGGCATATCAAGATGCGGGGAATCACGATGTAAAAGATGAAGATAAAGATGACGAAGACAAAGACTGGGAAGACGAAGATGTGGGCTCAGTATCAGATGATTCTATTTGTGGTGGTGGTGGTGGTGGTGATGATGGTGGTGTTGGTGGTGGTGGTGATGGGCCAGAGCAAGTTTTCAAGAAACACACTGAGTCTTACTATGATGGTGTAGATTATAGCATGTATGGGAAAGTGGGAGATGAAGATGAAGATGAAGATGATAAAGAAGATGAAGATAATAAGACTTACGAATTGCAGCGTGTGGCTGAACGATTTGCTGGTCGAGGAAGAAATTGGTCTGACGGCATCTTTCTCGGAAAGTGTTTTGATAGCAAGCAAGATCTTATATCAGACCTGCGTTTGACGGCGATAATGAGGAAATACGCATTTACAGTAGATAAATCTGACAGGAGCCTGTTTGTCGCTAAATGTCTTGTGGAAGGATGCAGCTGGAAGCTTCGAGCGGCTGTCAAGAACGAACCAAACAAGTTTTGGGTGATGATCTACAATAGAGCCCACACATGTTCATCGCTGGACTGGAAGGCTAAGAAAAAACGTCATACTCCGCGTTATATTGGTTGGTTGTTTCTAGAATGCTTTGAAATAATTGAGAAGATTACACCAAAACATGTCTTAGTATCAATGAACAAGCAATATGGGATTAAGATGAGCTACACAACCGCATACAGAGCGTTGTTACATGCTCAAAAGTTGGTGAGAGGATCAGCGGAAGATGGCTATGAGAGACTGTCTGCTTTATTGCATGGAATCGAGCAAACCAACCCGGGAACGCAAACTGCTCTAGAACTAGATGAGGAGAATAGATTTAAATATCTATTTCTAGCATTTGGAGCTCCCATAGAGGGATTTAAGTATCTTAGAAGAGTCATTGTGGTAGATGGTATGCATCTTACGGGGCCGTATGGAGGTGTTATGATAGTGGCGGCCTCACAAGACGCTAATTTTTAAATATTTCCGTTGGCTTTTGGCATAGTAGACTCTGAGAATGATGCCTCGTGGGAGTGGTTTTTCACAAAGTTTAGAGACTGCATTTCAGATCAATATCATTTGGTCATAGTCTTAGATAGGCACACCTCCATCAGAATGCTATTGAAAAGATTCTTCCTTGGGCAAAGCGAGGGATTTGTTATTACCATCTACAAAATAACGTAGTCACAAAGTTCAGGGGAAAACATATTTTGTACTTGGTGAAAAATGCGGCGTACGCATATACGATGTACGATTTTAACCGATACGTGGCCTCATTACAAGCAGTAAATCCTGACCTTGCTAGATACTTGGAGGAGGCGGATCCGAGTCTATGGTCACGCGTTCATTTCGATGGAGACATGTATAATCTGAAAATGCATTTTTATTATCAGACTTTTTGTGCAGTCTGATTCGTCTTTATCAGACTTCTATTGCAGTCTAATTTTTATCAGACTTCTATTGCAGTCTTGTTTTCACTTGCGTTAACCGCATTCAGTTTGTTGGAGAAAGATACAACATAAAGACGAGCAACATTGCCGAAACTATAAGCTCCGTAGTCAAGAAGGCAAAAGGATATCCTATCTCTTTCCTTTTGGAGTTCGTACAAGAGAAGCTAGGGACATGGTTTTGTAAAAGGCGGCTAGATGCATTGAGTCTCACAACAAAATTTGGCCGAGGAGTTGAATATTTGATGGCTATTCGTGAATATTATGCGGACTTCATGACGGCGAAACGCGTTGTTGGGTATCGATTCGTTGTTAAGGGAGGACATAGGGATTGTGTGGTCGACTTTCACAACCGAACGTATGAATGTGGTGTGTGGGATTACGAAAAGATACCTTGCTCACATGCAATCTGCGCTGCACCAGAACTTGAGCTACACCCATATACGCTGCCATGCCCATCATACGGTAGGGACTATCTGTTTCAGGCATACGCAATGAACATCCTTCCGAAGAACTGTACTATGAAAGCTCCTGACACCATACGTGTCCTTCCCCCGCATAATCCTCGTCCTCCTGGAAGACCTCAGAAGTCGAGGTGGCAAACTTAGCTAGAAATTGCCAAGGCAAATGGCAATAAACCACGGAAGCTTCCCAAGCAATATACTTGTTCTAATTGCAAACAACAGGCCACAAAAAACCAAATTGTGTAAGCTAAATCACCTTACACTCACTTGTTTTATAGTTGTTTTCATCTATCTACTGTATATGAGAAACTGCTGTCTTTTTCGGTGGAGACAGGTAACCAAACCTGAGAATGATTAGATCTGGTAGAAGTCTGATGTACTGACGAATGCAATTTAGAAGTCTGAATAAAGCCTAAGAGGAGTCTGTTGGTGTCTTTCCGGTACAATATTTTGTTTCCAAGTCGGTTTTTAAGTTGTCTAAGTCTAAGAACTTGTTGTGTTAATCGTTGGTTGTTCTTGTTGGCTTAAACATAATTTGTAGTACTTATGTGTTTGCTGCATCTCGTCAAGTTTAAATAAGTCTTAAGAAAATCACACCCTTTCCAAACTGCAATATAAGTCTAATAACAGAAATTCATTACAAAATATAGAAATAGAAGTCTGACACCAGACTTCTATAGAAGTCTTAAACCAATTACCCTAGAAATACCCTACATATGCCCAACACGCTTTTGACATCACAATTGGCATGGCACAAAAAATTTCCGCAGAAAGTAAGCCAAAAGATGGATGAGTTTTTCTTACATATACAAAAGAAAAATATATGCAAGAATCCATTGTTCTCGGGAATCCAAAAGTTAAAGAGGAACTCTACTTCACCTATTTGTAGACGTCTAGCAATTCATTCTCGGTGTCGGTACGAGCCTCTTCACCTGTTCGGCAGAGCTTAGTTAATATCTCATACGCAAGCTTCTCTCTGCAAGTCTTCATGTTCTTATCACACAGCCACTTCATAAACGACATCCCAAGAGAATGGAACTCAATGAACTTCAAACAAAACACCCCACAATCACCTGTCTGGATGTTTTGGAGAAGTTCCGGGCTCCTTACGATCGTGTAGTTGTATCGCTCAAGGGGATAATTCCACCTATCATCTACTGGGGCCAAACAATGCATCATGAAGGGAAAGATCTCACATATAGGTGCCACTGCCGCTCCTACCACCTCATCGGTTTTCCGTCCAATGATGCTGTCCCATATGGTTACGTGCCTATCCGGGATAGAAATCATAATAGCTATCCAATGATTTCCCCCAACGTGCAAGGCATTGTAGATGTAATCAATTTCCAGCCCCAAGTCTTGTTTGATTTCAGGAATAAGGGTAGTTCACTAGTATGGTAATCCCATACACCAGGGCCTCCTTGCCGTGGGCATCACATTTTCTCCTTCGCCGCTCTTCACAAAATCATCATAATGTTTCTTCCACAAATTACCCAGCAGTGTGTCAATGAAGGTCAGCCTCTCGGACCAGAACCATTCCGGGTGTTCGTGTTGTCGAAGCCTCATCAGATCAATCCCAACATCTATTTGCTGCATTCAGTCAACATTGGGCAAAAAATATCAGACTTAAACATAAGTCTAAAGAAACTCTAAAAGAGAGAACACCAATGTCAGACTGCAAAACAAGTCTAAGAAAATAAATTCTTTTACCATACTTGAAAATAAGTCTGACACCAGACCCTTAAAGAAGTCTGAATGAAGTCTAAAAGAGATAACAACAATGTCAAACTGCAAATCAAGTCTGAGAACAAAAAATCATTAAACCCGACCAGATTATATACTAACCGTGTCATGCAGCCATTCCTGGGGGATGCGCAGATCGTAGTACCAAGATAGGGATGTGTTCGCCTCCCTCTTCGGATAACTCCTACATAATATATTACGCGTGTTAGACATCGAGCTAATTATTCTAGAATATAGGTAGAGTGTGACGACATACATCAGTTTTTTGACGTGATCATTAAGTGTCTTCACTTCCGTCCTGGTTGCCGGAGCACAAGGATCATATGTCGGTGTGATCTGCACTTGGGTTGAGCTCTTTCTCTCCTTCTTATCCTGCTCTTTCTGTTTGATTTCTTGAGCCTTCGCCTTTACATAAGCTACAGCAGCTGCCTGCTTAGTGTCTTGTTTCGACATATATGCAACATCGAAGTTTACGCCCGTGGCCGCCTTATCGACGATAAGAACACTTTGTTCGCTGCCCACGACAATACTCTGCATTTACAAAATAAAAAAACCACCTCCGTCAGACTGCAATAAAAGTCTAAGATAAATAATCTAACACTATCCACGCCGCCTACAGACTGCAATATAAATCCAAAACACAATCAGACTTTTTTAGAAGTCTGATATCAGACTTTTTTAGAAGTCTGATATCAGACTTCTTTAGAAGTCTGACAGATATTAAAATAACACCAAAATCAGACCTAAATCTCAGTCTAATACCAGATAACCATGTTCACAACAAACACAACAACAAAGCGAAATAACTAGTTTTTAGTTGCACATAGGTTCAGGTTTTTACAAACAACTATCACACTTATACTGCATATTAAGCAACGGCTTTGTCCTTAAGTCTTCGACTACTTCTCCTTTCTTGAACATTTTTTGGTAGAGGGTTTGGGACACTAACCCCAACATCCACCACAGTCTGAATCTTGGCCTCAGACGGTTGGGCAGGGTTGTCTTCAGCCAGGGCTTCCTTTGCATCCTCTACCGCTAAAGCTTCTTTTTCAGGTCCTTTTTGGTCTGCAGCTTCAACAACCGCGACAGACTTAGGAGGCTTCACAACAATTTTTTTGGGTGTAATATTCTTCCGCGGAGCCTTTTTGCGTTTCCCCGCCCCAGCCTCACCACCATCATCAACCTTACCACCATCATCAGACTTCTTTTCAACACCACTATCAGACTTCTTCTCAACGCCACCATCAGACTTCTCAACACCATATTTCCTCCTCTTTTCTCCCCTTAACAACCTAACTTCCTTCTCAAGTTCAGTCATCTTCTCATTCACCTACTCAAAACCTTCTTTAACAAGACTAAAAAGTTTATTCATCTTCTCACCCACCGACTTGATCAAGTAAACAACCTCACCACCATCATCACCGCCTGATTTTGCTCGCTTCTTATCATCATCAACAACCTTCCTCTTAACACCCTTTCCCTTGGCTTTCTTCATACCACCCTCAGACTTAACCACCTCGGACTTAATAAGGGGCACCTCTTTCTTGACAATGGCGAACACACCTTCAGACTTCTAGTGTTTAAAACTCCACCTCCAAGGGCGCTCAAACTCACCAAACATTGCTTTCACAATGTTCACAACTTTCTCATCATCCTCACCATCGTCCCACCGGCGGAACATGTCTTCAAACTCCTTGACGACGAAGTTGTTGACGCGGGTCTGCAAGTACAAGTCAACGAGCAAAATGTATATTAGTATTTAAAAAATAAAGTCTGGGAATTAAGTTTGGCAACAACTTTGAGACTGCAAATTAAGTCTGGCAACAACTTTCAGACTGCAAATTAAGTCTGGAAAAAATTCAGACTTCAAAATTAGTCTGATAACTTATCAGACTGAATTTGCAGTCTGACATAGAGCAATCAAAGGTGAATTTTAAGGAAAAAGGTCAGTAAAATACCTGCTTGCGCAACTCTAAATCGACTTTCTTACGATTCCTTGATCCTTTGTAAGCCAAGAGCGGTGGGGCTGGGTCATCTTGCAAGTGCATTCCATAAAGCGTAGCAATCCCGGGACAGGCCCAATATACCCAGACGTTCAAGACCTCAGCGAAGCCCTCAACCTGATAGTTTTTGTCATCATGGAGTTTTTTGTTTGCCTCTGTTTTGACAGAGTCTACCAAGAGTTTGAAGGCCAGTCTTCCCCATGGGTATGCTTCTAATGCCCCTAGAGACAGCAGTAGCTTAGTCATGTTAGCCCTTGCGGAAACTGACCAGTGTTGAGCCTCAATGAAGCTCGTGTAGATGGCTAGGTAGCCCAACCAAATCCTATCTTGCCGTTCCCAGCCTCGACATCTGTTGCAAGCGTCCAGTAACTGAAAATAACTTGGCCCTACCTCAAAATCCATCCCAAGAAGCTCCCACATTACTCTCATATCGGTTGTATACTCAACCTCCGGGTACTACAGATTCTCAACATAGTCGCAATTGAGTCCGATTATCTGTTGAAACTCATGGAGGGAAAATCTCACAAGTTGAAGGCCAAGAAGACACCAAAGCTCATGCTTCTGATCTACCTCTAGTTGCATAGTAAGCATGTAGTGCACCATCCTTGAACACCATACGAAGTTTAGCTCATGCCACTTCACAAAAATGCCAAAGCCTGAGTTGCGAAGCTCTTCCCACTCATCATCATCCAGCGCTTCTTGGAGAGCGTCCATGAGATCTCTCTTACCGCTGAAGTAGTGTATGCTTTTGTCTGGTTGAGGCTCATACCCGGTTGTGAACATCCTTGGAGAGAATTCACGTTCTGCCATTATGTCTAAAACCTGCATCAACCACAACCAGACTCCATTAGCAGTGTGAAAACTTAAAGTCAGACGTCATATGCAGTCTGACTACTCAAATTCAGACTCTATTTGCACTCTGACGCAATCAGACGAATCTCAAAAATCCACAGAACACAATACAACTCAAACCCAAAGATCTAAACATTATTGCTCAATTTGAATCTTTTACCCTCTATGGAAGACTTGAAGGAGCGGTGACAACGGCGAGGAGGGAGAAACCAGATCTGGAAATAAAAAAAGACAAGAGTTCATGAGACGATGTGAGTTCTAGAAATCAGTATCGAGAAGGTGACGGTTTGCGGCGAAGAGAGGAGTAGAAGAATCTTACAGTCGAAGGCACATGAGACGATGTAAGCGACGAATTCTGGTAGCGACAACGAAGATGTCGGTTCAGTTTCTCCGAGAGAGAATCAGTGTTTTTTTTTTGTTATTTTCTTCGGTAACTGTAAAAATGAGAGGATAAAAAAAACCCTTTTATATGTGTCCTAACCGGTGGTTAAAATAAACGGTTTTACCACATAAAAATACCACTTTCGCAATATGATGTCAGACTTCTTAAGGCAGTCTGATAGTGATAAGATAATTGAGCGAGAAGTCTGGAAATTTTGGGCGGCAAAATTCCCGCCTTTTTCTGCGGTTTTTTTCTAATATATTTAATTGCCGCTTAGAAGTATTTTACAAATACTTCTACTGCCAGACTCGTTTTGCAATCTGAAATGGTGATATTTTCAGGACCATACTTGTGAAAATTTTCAAAAGTTTAAGTTTTTTAGAAGTCTTCATAAACAGTCTGACATAGTAAAAAGGACATAGATAAATTAAACCGACCTCATAATCAAATATCTCGTTCCATGGAAAAAATACAAATTTTGGTTAAAAATTGTCACATATTACAAGAAACCAAAACATATAAACATGATCAGGACGATAATAATAGCACCAGCGAACGTCAGACTCTTCAACTCGACGCCACGCATTATCTGGCCACATGGCTTCTCCGTCAACCACTCCTTCAATTGAGCTATCTCTGCCTTCATTACCTTGACGTCATCGAGCAACGTGGACAAATACTTGTCGCTTTGAGCATTAGAAATGAACATGCCATCAATTAGTTGACCATGTTGGTCAACATACAGCTTTACATCGTTAAACTCCTCAGTCATAGCCTCATCCCACCACTTCATTATATGGTAACCACCATCCTACACAGCCACATTTATACAATCATATTAAGATCCACAATTATAATAAGCAGGAAAAAAAACAAACGAACCACATGATATATAGAGGCCATTACATCATAGTTACGACATCCGAAGAATTTTTTTCCCGGATTATCGGCAGTAGTGGATGTTCGCATGACGGGCTCCGGACCGCAGAAGCATTTCTTTGGGAATCCGTAGGATGATCCGGATCGTCGTCGACCTGTTGAACATGAACTACTCGACGTTGGAAGGTGACTGAATCGCCCCATTCTGTGTACCAGAAAACAGTCGCAAAAATTAAAATAATTCTAAAGCCTGACTTCTAATAAAGTCTAATTTAAAATCAAGTCGAAATTAAGACTTCTAAAAGAGTCTAATTCGGAAAAGTCTAATTTCAAACTTCTTCTCAACTCTAATTCGTACAAACTCAAATTTCAGACTTCTAACAGAGTCTAATTACATGGAAGTATAATTTCAGACTTCTAATCGAGTCTAATTCAGATCAGTTCAAGTATCAGACTTCGTATCGAGTCTAATTCACTTTCAGACTTCTAATATAATAATTTTCAAGTAGATCTAAAACGGAATTAATTAGATCTAGGCAAAGAACCCATCTGTTTGTTTAGATCTAGGCAAAGAACATGGAAAAATGGTCTTATTTTGTATAGATCTAAAAATTTTGCAGAAAAAAGTAGAGTAGAAGGCGAAAAAGGAGAGGTAATTACCAGACTGAAGAAGCTGACGATGGCGGTGGCAGTGGCGACGAGGGTTTCCGGAGAGATGTTTGAGAGAGTTTAGAGAGAGAGAGATTCTTCCTGTTTTAGAGAGAGTCGATAATGACTTTTACAGATTAGGGTTGGTAACTTTAGTTTATATATGGGGTAAAATCACAAGTAGGGTAACTTATTTCAAGTTAATTCACAGGTTTCCATCAAGAAGTATGATAAACCATGGACATGATCAGACTGAAATGGCAGTCTGATAAACCCTAAACTTGATAATTACTACTTAAATACCATCATATTATATAGAAAACTTATAACAAACATCAAACTCGTTTTACTTAATCACAAACTAACCAGTATATGTCAAAAAAATATTATGAATTAAAAATTTTGAAACTCTCAATCTAACCCTACATATTAGAACATGATATCTAACTTCATATGTCGAACATAGACAAAACTCTTGTTTTCTTTGTTATTTGCACAATGCAATATATAACTCGATATTCACACTCTTTTATAGTTAATTACACTCCAAGGGCAAACTTTGAACCCTAATCCAACAAATATTGACCTCGTAAACCGTAAACTTTACCTACATGGTGTTTAGATCCAAATTTCTCTCATACTCACTCATTTTGACTAACTTTTATGTAATTTAAATTTACATACATCTACAATGATTATGTTTAATTTATGTATCAAAAATTTGTATGAAAATGTTTTTAATTATTTTTTTAATATTAATTTTTATATTAAATACAATTCAGACTTCTTCAAGAATTTTGAGAAACCGCAAACTTGTGTTTAGATCCAAATTCATCTCCAATGATTCAATTTGATTCAATTTGATTAAATTTAATGTCCTTTTAATTTATATACAGCAACAATGAGTATGTGTAATTTATGCAGTAAAAATTTCTAAAAACTAAATTTTTAATATTTTTTAAATTTAAATTTTCAAATTAAATACGTTTCAGACTTCTCTGAGAAGTCTGAGAAACCCCGATTGGACTTGCGAGTAACTAACCCGTTTTTTCCGCCATTAAAGCTCAAGAATAGAGCTCGTAAACACTTTTCGCGACTTCTCTCTCCGATTTCTCCCATTTTCTCACTGATTTTCCAATTCAAACGTAACGAAATCGGAAATTATGGCATAAAAACGGCAAAACACGACTGGACTTGCGAGATTTCGGTGATATTAGACATTTTGGGTGCTCGATGAGGGTGAAAACAAACTCTAAACGGATATAGATACAAATTTTTCCATATTGTCGATTTTCAGATATTAAAACTTAGGTGGCTAGAATTTCCCAAATGAATACATGATAGGAAATTAATTTAATACATGGGACATTTTCCACACTCTTTTGTTGTCAACAGTTTTCCCATATTAATTATTTGAAGGCTCCATTTCAAAAGTTGATTGGCCAATGGAAAACGAATAGGACAAGGTTCTAAAATCCACATCTTAGTCATGTTGTCATAAAAAAAAAGGGAGAATAACTAGAAGAATTTTCAAAAGTTTTGACATTATTAAAAGGGTTGACGTTCTATTTTTCCATGAAAACTTCCATATAATAACACATCTCCATGAAGTTTAATCCTAATTTTATTTCTTCACCATTTAAAAGTTTGAATCATATTTCCCCACGAAATGAAAGTTAAAAACGTATTTGCCCACAAATGTTGGTTTTATCGGTTTGATGTCGGTTTTGAGCGGTTTGTAATATGAAACCTTAAACCAACCTCGAAACAAAACTGATTTAGAAAACCCGACCCGACCCAAAATATAACCCGACCCAAAATATAACCCGACCCAGAGGAATCTATATTGTCCGCAAAAAAACAGACGACGAAATTCTCATCCGATTTCCCTTCGCCGGCGGTTCAGAGAGCTTTCTCTTTTCCGACGCCGTTGGTTCACCATCCTCTGGCTAGAAAAGGCGATACCTGATCATCACCTCATTTCCCTCACATCTACCTCATACGGTTCTGTTCTCCTCATCGACGGATCCAAAACCTCAGTCGCTGGGAAGAGCACACCAGATCCTGTTTCACGCGACTCGTTCTCTCCTGACTCAGTCATCATAAACACATAGGAGCTTATGGACGGCTTGGACGACGAATTCGAATTCAAAATTCCCAAACCCGACGCGAATCGGAATGTGTGTCTAAGTGGGTTTGCGTTGAAATTGGAGGATCAACGCAGCACCGCTGCATATCCGACATACCACCACCGTTTCGTCTCCCTTATAGTCGCCGGAAAATTTCGTCTCTCTTTCTTCTTCTTCTTCTATGTTGGATTGCTTTATGGTTCATGTAGTTAATTGTGATTGTTCTGACTTTTTTTTTACTCACCTGTGTATGTAAAAATGTTGATGGTTTTAGTGAGAAAACAAGTTGCTTCTCTTTTGTTTCAGATGCTAATAATTTTGTGATACTGCGAATTCAGATTTAGATTTGTGTTTATTGTACATATGATTTCCGTCTCTGATGATGTTTTGTCGCGACCAGCAGGAACAAGTTTGGGGGTTTGGGTTTTCATCGATTTCTCAGATTTTGGGGATTTTGATTTATGGGTTCAGATTTTTAGGGTTCATACGCTGGTTTCGATTTTGGGGGTTTTAGATTTTAGTTTCGGGTGGGGATATGTAATCAGTTTTATGGGTTTAATCACATATGTAATCGGGTTTACGGGTTTAATTTTGGATTTATTTGGTATTTAGTTGGTTAATCATTGATTGGTATATAGTAAACCGAGTTAAATCGTGGTTCGTGTGGAAATAGGTTTCGAATTTTGATTTCGTGGAGAAATACGTTTTTAACTTTGATTTCGTGGGAAAATAGGATTTGAACTTTTAAATGGTATGGAAATAGAACTAGGGTTAAACTTTGTGGAGATTTGTTATTATATGGAAGTTTTCATGGGGAAATAGAACGTCAACTCTTATTAAAACAATGTAAATCTTTCTAAATTATTATGATAACTTGGGATATCTATTTTGTCTTTTTGATTTTTGTTGACAAAACGTAATTACAATATTACCATTACTATTTTTAATCCACGTCAGCAGAAGTTCAATTTATTTACGGAAAAACCAGCGCGCTCAGATAAGAAAGTCTACCGTTATTTGACGGTAGATATAATTATTTTTGGTAGACTTAATATCCGAACCGTAGACTTATTTTTCGGTCGATAAACTTATTTTGGCCAGTAGATTTGTTTGGGGGACGATAGACTTATTTCGACAGACATATTTTTACGAGGTGGTAGATATGTTTTTGGGTGGTAGATTTATTTGTAATGATAACAGATTTGCTAAGGGTTGGTATATTTAACGAGCGATCAGTTGACTTTTTGCTAGATGTTTGACCAAATTGGTAGATTTATTTCCTTTGATGGTACATTAATCTTCTCCGCGGTAGACTTCTTTATAAATGGCGGTAGATTTGTCATCGAATGGTTCGTTTTTTGGTGACGGTAGATTTATTGTAATGACGGTAGATTAATATTGTCGTGGTAGACTTAGGCCTCGATTGGTAGAGCATTAAAAAAAACATTAAGCATTTTATCAACCAATCAACAAAGCATTTAGGAAAGCATATAGAAGCTGCAGATGCTATGCAAATGTTTATCACTCTATGCTTTCATATGAAGCTTTTGGTAGAGCATTAACATATAAAATATAAAAAATTAAAATAATTTTATATAATTAATTTTTTTTGTTAAAAAATATCAAAAAATTATTAAAATGTAAATTTTATACTTTTAAAGCCAATGCTTACCATTATTTTATTAATTTTCAAATAAAAGTTTTTAAAAATATATAATATAATAAATACAATTGAAATATGAAAAAATTATTAAAAATTATATTATAAATATAAGTATAGATATAGTGCTGACGAATAAATATATTAAATAATTTTATATATAATATTTCACAGATCTGCCAATCACTACATTAATCAGAGCATATAGCTTCAGCAGCATACTGCTTATGCTGCTTAGTGGTTATGCTCTACTATCCGTTATACAAATCAAACCCTTATTCTTTACATTGTAGATTTATTATTAATGATTGTAGAATTAAGATAGGTAAAAACTATGGTTCTTAGATTTGTAATGGTAGTAAATTTATGTTACGACATGACAAATTTATATAAAATCGGTGGATTTATTTATAAAACAGTAGATTTATCGGGATTTGTGCTTGTTTTTTTCTTTTTTGGTATATAGAATGAATACGTATTTTAAATTCTTCCACATTATTGGGTTGGTTCATGTGTTATTGTTTTAAATCTCACTCATTTTGGTTATACATACTAAGCAAACATTAAACTAAATTAAGTGACTGATTTCATCAAACACTTTTGAAAATCATCGCGGACTGTCTAACAATCACCAATTCAAAAACAAATCTACTATCATTTAGAATCCCATTATCATTTGTACAAATTCAAAAAAAAAATCTACCATCATTTCAAAAAAAAATCTACCAAATCTAAAACTCCTATCAATTATACTCGTAGAAGAATACGTTGAAACGGAACCAAAAATCTCGCCGGAGACTCAGCTGTCGTCGTGAAGCCCAGGAACCTGTCGGAGATGAACAAAATTTTTACAGATAAAACTCCAAAATTAAATAATAAATCTACCATGGTATCAAATATAATTCTACTATCAATTCATAAACAAATATACACAATATATACTTACCATCAATTATACCCGTAGAAGAACTTGCCAAAACGAAGAAGGAAATCTCGCCGGAGACTTGTCCGCCGCCGCAAAGCTCATAAACATGTCAGATAAAAAGAAGAATTTTCCCGATAAATCTCCAAAATTCAATAATAAATCTACCATGATATCAAATATAAATATACCATCAATTCATAATCAAATATACACAAAAATAAATCTACCATCAATTATACCGTCAATCAAAAACAAATCTACCATCAATAATGCCAGAAATCTTGTCAGAGACTGGTCCGAGGTCGCAACGCCAGATACTGTCGGAGATGAAAAAAAAAAATCTGCCACACCTTAAATTTAAATCTACCACCATTCAAAGAAACAAATCTGCACATAAAACTTTTTCAAAACATATTTACCACTATGCGTTAACAAATCTACCAACAATAACAATTCAAAGATACTCATTCCTCACCGGAAATTTCTTTGCTTTCACCGGAATGTCGTATCCTTGACCGTGAACCACCGTTTTCGCAAGATATTTGCCACAAAAAAACTTATGGTTTAGGTTTTTCAAAAAAAAATGTCACATTCCAAGTCGCCGCCGCAACTTCGCCTTTTCTTCCCCAACCTTCGCCGGAAATTTTTCCATTTCCTTGCCGGCAACGATTCACTCCTCCCGTTGCTTCGCCTGTCTCATGTCGCTTCACAACCCTCACCGAAGAAGACCGAAAGACTAAATGGGAAATTAATGAAAATAACTTACCGTGAAATCGAAAGACACAGGAATCTATGGCTATGTAGTCCTCAGTCGAAATTGACGCCGGATTCGCATTCACAGTCGCCAAAATCACAGATCTGGAAAAGGAGGAATAAGAAGATAGAGAGAGATTGTCGTGAATGAGAGAGAGAGAGAATATATATTTATATTTTTTTAGTTTTATAGTTTTTTTTTTTTAGTTTTATAATTAATTTTATTTTTTGTACAAAAAAATAAATAAAAATGGTATTTTTGTTATTAAAAAGAAAAAACAAATTTGAATGTCTTTTGGTAACTTTTGAAGGTTAGTTTAGTTTTAGGAAGTTGGGATATACTTATTCTAGTAAAACCACAATTTTTGAAAGTTATTATAGTTATTCTTTCTTAAAAAAAAAGTGAAAGTACATCATGCAAAAAAAAAAAGAAAAAAAAAAGAGAAACCAAATCAAAGTTAGTAGGAGCCCAAGATCATTGACGCAAAACAAACGATAAATTATATAGTGTGGGTAACACTTTGGGGCACAAAAATAAGTTTGGTTTACAAGATAGACATTTTGGGAGTTTAGGCATACTTTTGTTGTTGTTTTTAATTATTCTTCCCCACCCATCTCACATATGTTTGTTTGTTTATTTTTTTCTCATAAAAAACTATTCAAACAATTATTTTTGCACTACAAACTATATTTTTTGTTTCTCTATAATTTGATACCCACTTCACAATATTTAAATTACATGTGGTTCAAATCTTGTGGATAGAACACATGTGTATTCATTTAGCTGCGTACATGTGTTCCATATGCGCATGCGTATCCATGTGGATATGGTACACATATACGCAACTAAATGAATACACATGCGTATCCACACACATATTGTTGATTATGAAAATCACAGAAGGGACAAAACAGTAAACTTGAATCGGGATCTCGTTTATTGATATCAAACTCGGTACAAAGTACATGATTGTTTTAAGATCGATAAAAGGACTAAGAAAACTAAGGAAACAAAGATCGATATGCTTGAGCTCTCTATTTCCTCTGCCTCGCTTGTAGAAAGTTGTGAATGAATAAGATGTGATCGTGGCCCTCATATTTATAGGAATTGATGTCGGTTGCGAGTAGGAAGGTTTCCTTTTCCTAATTCCTTCAGAAATCGGAAAGCCTCCTGATTTCTCTCCGAGATCAAGAAATATTCCGTAGATCTCGGAGATCGGTTATTAATTTTAGACGAGTTGGGCCTTCTTTGGGCCCGTAAGTTGTTTACCAGGTCGTCAGATCCGAATGACTCATCCGACGACGGGCTCAGTGGTGTTCGGCAGGACTTAATTCGGCGCAATTCACGCGTGAAACCCGCTGTTCCCAGTAGTTCTCGGGCTGCTACTCAGGTTCCGGACGACACATATAAAGATGTCCACGAGACGGACGCCCAAGTTCGGTTTTTCGACGAACATCGTGTCGATGTGATCGATCGGGGTTGTACCGAAGGCGAGGAGGTTGTTGCTCCACTGGCCGAGCTCGGAGAAGAAGAAGTTCGTCATCACGAGGAAGTAATTCTGATTTTGACTCGCAGGGCCGTTACACCGGCTTGTGTGGGGCTAACCTGAGTACTTTGGAGCGATGTGGGGCTCCTAATGAGATTGTTTTCCGCATCCCTAACGCCGATCAAAGACCGTGGGATGCACCCGAAGGTTACATTTGCGTGTATGAGGACTACTTCAAAAGTTGTGGTCTTGAGTTCCCTCTTCCCGAGCTGCTATACAGCTACTGTAAATGCCGACGTGTCACCATTTCTCAGCTCCAACCCACCACGGTTATCAACATTGTCGGGCTTCTGACTCTCGGGGAGGACTGTGACATACCGATCAATGCGAAGGTTTTCGAGAGGCTGTTCCGAGTGAATATTACGAAGCAAAAGCCTTGTTTTTATCAGCAAATGCGAAGCAGGAGTACGACCTTGTCACGGGGAATAAGCCGAGCAAGGTCAACATTTGGGGTCTCGTTACTTTTATGTCCGGATTGACGAGCTCTCCGTGTCACGGCATGATGGGAATTACCGGAGTCAATGGAGGACTCCTATTGGTAGACATCCGTTTATTCTTTATTGTGGTCCTCGGTTTCTTTCATGACTGTTTTTCATCTCTTATTTTAGTTCGTCATACTCCAAGCTTTCTCACAACGATCCCGTGCTTTACTTTTGAGCGCGTGAAGCAGTTGAGTTTGGCTGGAAAACATCGTTGGCCAGAAGCGTATCAGGAAAAGATCAATTTGAACTTCTTTTGTGCAGCTAACCCAAACAGCCGAAGGAGGAGGATGAAAATCGACGATATTCCCGACCTCGATTACGATCTCTACGGCCAACAAGATCTTGTCGGTGTTTCTCCGGTTGAGATCGTCGATGGGGACCAGGCTTCGGGGGACCAACGCCCAGAGAAGGATCAAGCTCCGGTTGATGGGCAAATACCGGGGCCGAACTGGAGGCCGAGAGGCAGAAGAAAAGAAAAAGGAAGAACATGACCCGACGTTCATCAAAGCGTGTCAACCGGGATCCGGTCGATGGCACGAACATAACGGTTATCCACGAAGATGATGGACAAGACGAGGGTGCCAATCTTCAGGTATCAGTGCGAACCGAGACTGCTGAGGACAGCCGTTCAGGTCGGTCGGCTGCTTCGCAAAGGCAGTGACCCTCTGGCCCTTCTACTCATTCTGTCAAGTTTGACTATGACAAGGATGAGCCGGTTGTAAAGGACGAGGTGGCGTGTGCCGAACTCTACCGCCAGCTGACCTTCGGTTCTCAGAATCTGTCTCCGACCGAAGAGCTCTTTGAATCCGAGGTAAATAAGAAGTTGGCTCGCACCACGGCTGATGTAAATGGAGCTTTATTGCTTTCGATTTTCCGTATTCCTTTCCCTTTAGACTTATATCTTTCTTCTTTTTCAGATGATGGCGCAGACCAACGACCTTGTCGGTGCATACGACCGTGAACTGAGTTCGACAAGTCGTGAAGCTCTTAGCATCAGCGCGGCTGCTAAAGAGTTGCAGACCGAGCTTGCCCTTGAACGAACTCGGTCATATACTCCCGACCTAGCCGTGGCTGGGCTCAAGGAAGAAATTGTTGCGCTGAAGGCGTCTAATGCCGAACTGAAGACGTCTAATACGGAGTTGACGGCGTCTAACACCGAGCTTATTGCGGATAGAGACTCTGTTGTTCGCACTCTAAAAAGAGAGACGGGTCGCCTGAGGGCAACTCATACGCATGAGATTATGAAGCGGAAGGAGGTGACTGAGAAGTGTCAGGTTCGTCTCCATAAGGTGAAAGTCATCTCGCCGCTACTGAGAAGATAAAGAGGCCATTCCTCATGGTCAATCAGCTTCATGGGGTTCTCAACTTCTGTGACGTTCTCAAGAAAGATGGTCTTTCTATTGAGCCGGCTCGAATCGAGAAACTGAAGAAGCTCAAGGCTGAGAGGTCGGCTGAGTGCGATGCGATTGCGCTCTACGATCTGACGGACGAGGACCTTTCAGTGTCGCCCTTTATCGAGACTGTCCATCCTGAAGTTTCTTTACCGGTTTGAGCGGAGGTCCCGGCCGGTCTTGATATGTTCGGCTCGAATCATCCGGCGATTTCGGGAAAACATGCAAGTGTCATGAAGGAGCAAGCCTCTTGATTGCCATGTCGGCATTTTATCTCTTCCTTTGTTTTTTGTTTGTTCGGCGTTTTTGCCAGAGGGGCTTTATGTAATATTCCCTTTCGAACCTTTTATTATTTTGTTATGACATTTCATAATTCATATCGGTATTTTCTTTATATGATTGATTTATTTTATACATTTTTACTTCGAATTCGGCTATTTGTGAGTTCGTAATATTATACGAACCTCTCAATTTCACCCTACAAGATTTGGGGCCGTACTTAGTACGGTCTTAGCCTGGTTGTAGAGGGTGAGATCGACTCCTCGACCTTTTTGAGGTCAGCAATCATTAGGTGATCGGCTTACTAAGTTGCGATTGTTGAGAAACCGGCTTATTAATTTGCGATTGTTGAGAAATCGGCTTATTAATTTGCGATTGTTGAGAAATCGGCTTCGCTTTGCGAGAGAAATCGTTCGGCTTTACCATGGAGCTTAGCATAAGAGTGCGTAGGGAGCTCGTCTTAAGATACGTCAGGTCTTCTTAGATAGAATCGGAGTGTGTGAGATGGACTCGGCTTATTTAGCTCGAATGATCTAAGAGCGTATTTGGTGCGAGATTGATCCCGGCTTTACATGGAAGGTGTGTTATCCATAGCACCATGATGATGCATGCAAGACGGAGCTCGACTTATTTTAGTTTACCGATCGTCTGGCCAGGACTAAGATGTGTGGATCTGCGATGGTTCTTACGTGAATGAGAGTTTGGTGTTTCGTTGAATGAATTCGGTTATTATGGATACGATCCATTCGAGTTTGGATTTTATGGATATGATCCATTCGAGTTCGGATTTTATGGATATGATCCATGTGAGTTCGGATTGTCATGGATACGATCCATTCGAGTTTGTTTGAAAAATTAATTTAATTGAAGTCACAACTGAACCCGTTAGGGCTGCCTACATACCTTCATAAGAAGGATCAAGCCATTTGTAGTTCAAATTACAACATAGTCAAAAACGAGTTCGGCGATGTCTTTTTTTTTGTTTTTAGCGCTGAGCTGTTAATAATAGTAACGTTTGAGGTTTATCGAGTTCCACGACCTCGGGATTGGAGTTCCATCCATCTTCATGAGTTTGTATACACCAGGCTTGACGACCCGCATTATCTGGTAGGGACCCTCCCAATTAGTGCCGAGTTTGCCGGCATTCTTTTCTTCGGTGCCTTGGAAAACTTTTCGTAAGACAAGGTCGCAATCTTCAAAGTGCCGACCTCGAACCTTTTTATTGTAGTACCGAGCTGCTAAATGCTGGTAATTTTGAATTCTGAGTAATGCCTGTCCGCGCTGTTCCTCGAGTGTGTCTAGGTTGTCGAACATCATTTCTTTGTTGAGACCGGGGTTTGATACCAGCATCGTTCGGCGTATTATCGGGACAACGAGTTTGGCTGAGCATAGAGCCTCCATGCCGTAGGCTAAGAAAAATGGTGATTGTCTGGTCGCTCTTCGGGGTGTAGTTCGGTGCGACCAGAGAACTCCATCGAGTTCGTCAGCTCAACGTACTTTCTTCCTATCCAATCGTTTCTTGAGTCCGTCAATAATGGTTTTATTAGTTGCATCGGCTTGATCGTTGCCTTGTGTGTATCTCGGTGTGGAAAAACTTAGTTGGATCTTCCATTTAGCGCATAAATCACCAAATAATGTCGAAATGAATTGTGGTCCGTTGTCCGTTACGTTTTCGTATGGTATTCCATGTCGGCATATGATGAACTTCTAGATAAATTTTTGGACGTCGAGGGCGTGTATTTCGGCGTATGACTCTGCTTCAACCCATTTGGTGAAGTAATCCGTCATGACGAGGATAAATTGCTTCTGTATCGTAGAGCGTCGGAATGGGCCGATGATGTCCATTGACCATCGCATGTAAGGGTAAGGTGTCGTTGAAGTTGTTAGGAGTTCGGTAGGTAAATTGATCATCGGACCATGTCGTTGGCATTTGTCGCATTTAGCCACGAATTTTTCACAGTCTGCTAACATGGTTGGCCAATAGTAGCAGGTTTTCTTTATTTTTAGGGCTAGAGGTTGACCTCCGGAATGATTGCCACCCGATCCTTCGTGTACCTTTTTCATGACCTCAACGATATCGTCGCTTGGAACACAAATTAACAGGATTCCTGCGGCACTCCATCGGTATAAATCCCCCTTGTGAACAATGTAAGAGGCAGCTCTCATTTTAAGTCGCCAAGCTTCCCAACTGTTTGGCGGGACTATTCCATCGTGAATGTACATTTTGAGCTCGATAGTCCAATCCTTTGGCTCTTCTTCATCTTCGGCCTCGATGTCCATCGGTACGTGTAATCCCAAGGATTTTTCGTCATTGTCGGATGTATTCCAGAGTTCGGGATCATCTGTGATATTCAGCTCATGCTCGATGTTGAGGTCGGTACTTTGTGTTGCATTTTTCTTTGTCCTCCGTGGTTCGGGAATGGTGGCTGGCTATTCTTCATAGTCACGTTTGCGTGTCGCTACGTTGCATGTTTATGATGTTTTGGTACTTGGTTTTGTAATGCTCTCGACCAGGATGGTTCGTTTGAGATAGGGATCCGAGATGGACGCAAGTGCGGCTAGTGCGTCGGCTGGTGCATTATCGCCTTGTGGTATCTTCGTAAGGTTGAAAGTTTCAAACTTAGAGGCGAGTTTCTTGACGAGTTTGAGGTATGCGTCCATCCGTTCGTTTCTAGTGTCGTACTCTCTTCTGTACTCGCTTGCAACGAGCTGAGAATTGCAATATGCATGTATGCGGGTTACTCCGATGGCTCTGGCTAAGCGTAGACCGGCGAGCAATGCTTCGTATTCGGCCTTGTTGTTTGAAGCGTTGAATTCCAGACGGAAGGATTGTTCCAAAAGCTCCCCGGTTGGGGATTGGAGGCGTATGCCTACTCCCGACCCTCGATGCGATGACGATCCGTCTACGTGTAGGATCCATTTATCAATGGCTTGGGTATCAGTATTTATCAACTCTTGGGGTAGTTCGATAAGGAAGTCGGCCAGGACTTGTGATTTGGCACTCGTCCGATTTTTATATTCGATATTGTATTCGCTCAGTTCGATTGCCCATTTGGCGAGTCTACCAGACTGACTAGGGCTATGCAAGATGGTTCGTAAGGGTTGGTCGGTAAGAACGGCAATTGAGTGCGATTGGAAGTATGGACGAAGCTTTCTGGCTGCAGTAATGACTGCATTGAAATTGAACTAATTGGGATTGAATTTCAATGCTTGTTAATCATCTTATCACAAACGGTGGTTTGTTCTTGATTTGGTGATTAACAAAGTGATTAGTGACACGACGGTGGATTAGTCATAATTGTGAATCCCATGTTCTTGGATAGTGATTCATTGTTTGATTGTTACCCATCTCATTGATAGTTTAGTTCATGATCCACATTTCTACCTTTGTTTTCCTTCTTGCATTTGTTTTCTTTAGTTTAAAAACATAAAAACCCAAAAACATTTGCTCTAGCTTAGGAAGATTCATGTATTCCTAGTGCTTCAATCTTAACCTCCGTGGTTCGATATCTCAAATACTACAATGACATGAGTGGGATTTGAGTAATTAATTAGTAAAAATCCTACTATCAATAACAAAAATAATTTTTATTGTTTCTAGATATATCTGAAATCTCAAATAGTGAAGTTGGATAATTATTTATAACTTTTAACATGCTTGAAACTGTATTTTAATGGGAATTTGACATCACATATACAACATATTAATAATTGTTCTCTCATATACTCCCTCCGTTTTTTTAAGATTGATTTTCTGAGTTTTATTTTTTGTTTTGAAAAGATTGATTCTTAAGCTATAATTAATAAGTATATTACTTTTTACGAGATAATTATTTACAATACAAGTAGATATTTATAAAAACATTTTTAGTATTCCACAAACCTCATTAATTCAAGTGGACTATCACTATCTTTTAGTCTTCCATGACAGTGGAGTTTTTTTTTATCACTATCTTTTAGTCTTTCAATAATAAAATAAAAAACTTAAGTTGCTAAATAGGTTAATATATCTCGTATTAAATGCTTCTTAATCTGTGTGAAAAAACTCAGAAAATCAATCTTAGAAAAACAGAGGGAGTATATAATAATATAAATCTGCATGGACACTGCAAATTAAAAAAGCATTGTTATAACTTATAAGTCAAAAATGTACTATTTGTTGTCTTTCTCATTTATTACTAAGGGAAACGGGAGAACATACATCTATCTCATTGAATATACTTGAAACTACTATAAAATGTAATGGGATGTTTGCAGTCAACGATCAAGCGTTACTTACATCAATTTACCCATCTTCTAAGTTTTGCATACTCTCGTGTAAAAATCTCTTTCCTTCTAACGAACCGATCGAGATCCGTGATAACGTCACCATTCAGCTCATCTTTCACAGTCATTGTCTCAAACGCCGATGAATGTCCATGAATAACTTATTACCATCTAAGACTACTGAGAGAATACAACATACAAATTATCCTCCACCGTTGATAACATTAAATCTAACGGACACAAATCTTCTTCTTTTTTCTCTTAAACAATTTGTTTATCTCTTCTCCTTCCTCCTCTTTTCCCTCTTCTTCTTTTTCAGATCTAATCCCCTTATTTTCATATCTCACTGCCGTCAACAACATCTTCTCCTCCGCTCCCTGGCATTCCTCCGCACTCGACGACGCAAGAGGTTATGTGCTCACTGCTCCTGTAATGCCCGTGTCCGGAAGGGGCCAGTATCGATCGATACCGGCCAGTATCGATCGATACCAGCCGGGTTTTTCCGTGGTTAGCTTCTTCTTCTTCTTTCTTCTTCGAGTATAAAAGTGGTCCTTGGAAAGATAAGACCAAAAAGGAAGGTTCGTGAAAGAAGCAGAGAAAGAGAGAGAGGGAGAGAAAGTGAGAAAGAGCTTTGCGAAGCTAGATCTTGCGAGATCAGAAGGTTCTGAGCATTGTGGGAAGCTCGGAAAGGAGGTTGGAGACCTTGGTTTTGGGCGGGAAGCGAGAAAGGTTGATCTTGAGTTGAGGAGATCGTTTTGGAAGCTCGTTTCAGCTGTTTTAAGGTGAGTTGGGACCAAAGGTGAC
>PKML01016022.1:10427-22226 GCA_002933935.1 Eutrema yunnanense
ATGCTCTATCTCTGGAGTTGATTTCAAAGAGTCTCTCGTTGACTCAGGGGCTAGTGTCAATGTCATCTCAAGGGCAATTGCAGAGCGGTTGGGGGCTGATATTCGATCACCAGATGCATCTATCACATTCGCGAACGACTCCACCTCGCTTCCACACGGTACTATCCATGGTTTGCTGGGTCAAAGTAGGAGATTGTCTGGTGCCGACTGATTTTCAGGTTGTGGAGGTGAGTGCGATATCTCGTATGCCTATATTCCTGGGACGACCATTTATGGCTACTGCTAGCGCAATCATAGACACGCCTAATAAGAGAATATCTTTCTCTTACATTGACGGAGGGGTCTATTATGATGTCATCCCCCCTAAAAGTGCTCCCACACGTGTCTCTAGCATCGAGGTTGTTACAGAAAAGTCGCTGACAGTTGATCTTCTGGAAGAGCCTCCTAATAAGCCTACTATCGCAGACATTTAAGCTGAACCGCCCAGCATTCCCAAGGAAGTTGTCAAGAAGGCTAAGGCAACAAAGAAGAAGAAGGCCAAGAATCCCCATGTCACTTTAATCCCTCATAAGAGTGATGGGAATTCGATTGAGTATAAGGTCAAGTGCAAAGGAGCTTCGAAGCCATTCTCTAAGGCTATATTTCTTCTTACTTCGGAGCTGAAAGAGAAAGGACAGGAGTTTGTGGAAGGCATGTTGAGCAAAACTCTGAAGATAGCAATGTCAAGCTCTGGAGCCTGTTTTGATGCAAGCTCGCATTCCTATCCTGCCTGAAGGGCGTTACAGTCAAGCTAATGACGTAAAACGAGCGCTTGGTGGGAGGCAACCCACTGGTGAGTCTGTTTTTGAGTCGTTTTTCTTTTTATTTTTCGTTCGTTCTGTGTTTGTGTCAGGATAAACAAGGAGCAGACTCAAAATCGCCAAGTGTCGATCGATACCCCATTGGTATTGGTCGACACCAATCGCGAATGACAGGTTCATCAAGTCGATTTAAGCCTGGTATCGATCGATACCAGGCTGTGTGTCGATCGATGCTCGATGTTCCAGGAAGGTAACTTCTTGTTTTTCCCAATTTTATCCTTTTATTTTGTTTCTTTTCCCTACTCTAGGCTAGATAACACTAGGGACAGTGTTGTTCAAGTCTGGGGGAGGTGTCTGCTGACATTGTTTTTGTTTTTCTTAGAGTCAGTTGTTTTATCGAGTCAAAAACGTTTTATTGAGTCAAAACTTGTTGGAGATAATGATCCTGTGCTTGAATTGTTGTTTGGATTTTGTTTTTGAGTGCACAGTGTTACATGATCGGTTCTAGATCGACTAATGAAAAATCCAAAGACTTACCAGTTGACCAGAAAACATCCATGTCTCCAGCAGAGTTCTTCTGAAGCCTGGGCCAAATTTTTGCACTTCATCAATGTGGTTAGTGTTTTTAGAGCTTGATTCATCATTCATATCTGATAAAGGAACCCATGTGTTTAGAGTTATGGTATTTCTCTCCCCTGTTATAAGTTGATAAATAAGAGCATAAAAGATTGAAATGATTTTCTTCTGAGTAGAGGATTAGGAAAATTTCCAGCGATCCCATTATTCTACTTAAGAGGGAATGATCACACAAAGGATTGGAAGTGAGGCTAGGATTTTCCTATGATGCCATTAATTATTCGCTTACAACCTTTGATACATATAGAGGGAAGAACCGGGGATTCGGTGGCAAACACATCAATACTCGCGTTTCGGACCTTGGTATGTATATGCAGATCTAAAAAAAGAGAACACAATAAGAAATAAGTCTGGGGGAGAGAAATAAAACCAAAAAGTGTGAAAAGGGTAGTTCCTTGTCATGATATCGTATGGTAAAGAATCTAGAAGGTTCTTGAACATTGGCTGCAGCGATGGAACTGGGGATGAGGGCTTTATTTGAACAATGCTACGAGATAATGTATGGAGTCAGGAAAAGCTGCGAATGTCTACGGAGAAGTACATGGTGGTTAGATCAAAAGCTGGTTAGGTGACATTTGGGTGCTTGGGAAAAGGATCTCTGCGATGGTTCCTGAACAGGTGAGTCTCCGCGTTTTCAAACCTCTTTCTCTGGTTTAGTCTTCTATTTGCTTGAGGGCAAACAAAAGCTCATGTGCTAATATTGCTAGTATCACTCTTGTTGAGAAGCTAGGTCTTGCCACAACAAATCACCCGAGACCCTACAAACTCCATTGGCTTAATGACAAAGAAGAGCTCAACGTTTCAAAACAAGTGGAGATACCATTCTCAATCGGTCACTACAAGGACAATATTATGTGTGATGTTGCACCGATGCAAGCTGGCCACATTCTATTTGGTAGGCCTTGGCAATATGACCGAGCAGTGACCCACAATGGCCATTCAAATGAATATTCATTTAGACACAACGAGCGTAAGTTTACCCTTGCCCCTTTAGAACAAAGTGAAGTGCGTATGTTGCAAGCACGAGCTAAAATGAAACATAACAGTATGGCTAATTATTTTGCTATTTCTAATTCATTATCTTATGTTGATGATGATATGACCCACTTGTCTAGCACAAAAGTGTCTTTTGCAGATTTTGGAAGCAACCGAGATGAGACATTTATGCACCGTAGCACCCAAAACCATAAACATGTACCAACATTAGAGTTAAATGCAGCCAGAGGCAGTGGTTACGATCTGTTGATAAGTGCTACACCACCAGTAGCTCCACCGAAACCACCATTATTCCAAGGTAAGACATTAGACTCACGAAACCGAATGAAACCTAACTTACTTTGTTTTGGTGCAGATTTTGAAGTTTCGAGGTCGAAACCTCTTCAAGAGGGAGGGAATGATGAGGACATCAGCACCATGAAAGCTCATGGAGCTACTACCATATCAGAGAAGGTCTGTTCTGTGCGTACGGCAGGCTTAGATCCTCGTCCTATTTGCGACAGCGGAACTTCTCTTGCTAATGGGACAGTAGCACCTAAGCTACTAAGCCATGAAGAAGCTATACCATTGACCCAATGCGTGAAACCAACTAAGGCAATGCACTTTCACCATCCAAGTTCATATGAGGAAGAGATTGGTCGAGCCAAACCACCCTTGGTTCGACGTAGAATCAAAGATACACGAGTTGCCACACACTTAGCCGAGAAGACCATGAACTTAGCCGAGAAGACTATCTTTGAGGCCAAAGACGACCCAGGCCTCAAACCAGCTGGAGGAGACCATTTACACCACCCAACTGAACCAAGAGAAGACATTGGTCGAGTCACATCACCCCTGACCCGACCAAAACCAGGAGTTACCTCACCTAGGGTAAATCGAGCACATGACTTGAAGGAGAAGTTCAATCAAGTGTCGCTTTCAGCTCACGGAACTTCAGGATACGATCTAACTATGGATAAAAAGCTCGTTGAGTCTAGTTTCCGAATCATCCAAGATCAACCCAATCGGCCTAGTCAATCGTTCAGAAAAGACCCAACAGTAATGGCATATCTGATCTTACGCGAACTTTCCTTTTTCAGAGAAGATTGCTTTTATTCTATGGGAAAGAATGATCAGCACATATTTTATCCAGCTGATCTCGACCCTTCATCTTTCTCAGCTAATCCTAGACGTCCACTCAACACAGAAGACCTGAGAAGCTTCCTGTTTTCACCAGCCATCACATGAGCCGCTTCCTCATCAATGCACAACGGCTAGCTAATTAATGGCGAGCAGATTTTCATCATCTTTGATTTGATTTCGTTTTTCTTTTTGAATTTGTGACCATTTGGTCTTGGGTAGAATGAGCTCTATATAAGCTCCTTTGTATCCTTCATTTTCACACACGCTTTTATTGAATAAGAAATCTCTTTGTTTTGCTTCAACACTTTGTGTCTTGAATCAATTCTGTTCTTGCGACTTCCTTGTGTTTTGTAGAATCAATTCACTAAGGTTTTGTGTTGAGTCTCTAATCCCTCGCGAGGAATTGCCCTTGGGATTGAGTCTCTGTGTTTGTGGAATCAAACACTTGTTGTTGTGGAATCAACAACGCCGACTACCATCCATCTCACTTCGACCACCTTTAGCTTTGAGTCTTGATCCGCGAGTGCATATAAACTTGGTGCGAGGCCGTGTCTTATATCAGTATCTTTGACATTACCGGACCAGCAGGGCCTCAGCTCTTCGGGATCTCTTCTTCCGCTCATATCAGCGACGCGGTGTGTCCAATGGGATGGAGAATGCGACGTACCAGACTGCCCCATCTCCGTGAGTTGATTGCTCAACTACAAGCTCAAGCTCTGCCAATCAGCGACAACGGGCCTGACTATTACCTCTGGCGACACAAACCCGGCGATTTCAGAGATAACTTCTCGACTACCAACACTTGGGATCAACTTCGAACCCATAATTTACAGGTTCCGTGGAGGTATGTCGTGTGGTTCTCCCACGGTATTCCTCGCTGTCGGTTTATTGTGTGGCTGGCAATCCACGATAGGCTAACTACCGGAGATAGGATGCGCAGATGGGGAGCAATTCAGGCTTGCGTACTGTGTGGAGAACCGGATGAAACCCGTGACATCTCTTCTTCGCATGCCCCTTCTCTTTTACGATCTGGTGCGAGGTGGCTAGGAAGTTACTTCGTCAACGTCAAGATCCAGATTGGGGTGCAACAGTCCAGCAGCTCATACGCTTCAAAGGAACTCGAATCCATTTGATTCTCATTCAGCTGGCTTTCCAGATTACTCTGTACACGATTTGGAGAGAGAGGAACTCTCGCATTCATCAACCGGGCTACAAAACTGCTACGCAAGTCACTCGACTAATCGATAGGCTGATACAGAACATGATCATGTCTCTCAACTATGCAACAGACCCAAGGCTTCACGAACTCTTCCAAAACTGGTTCGCGATGTTCTCTCACTAAGCTGTTGTCTTGGCTGCCAAAAGGACATTTTTTTAGTCTACGTTCTTCTCTCTATTTTTGTAATCTCCTTCCTTTGTAGATATTCTAGCAAAATCAATGAATTTAACATTTCATAAAAAAAATAAGAATAAAAAAAAGACGGGTAGTCAACCTTTGTAAATGCACACGTCAGGATTCGGTCTTCTTTGTAAATGCACACGTCATAATAAATGTTTTTATACCGACTTGGTTGAGTTTGTTGCAATGTCAAATCAAATGCAGAGAAATTACTCTATATGGACCAAACATTAATATGGAGTTTGAAGCTTCAAAAAAATCGTTGACTTTTATAAAAAAGCGTTGATTTTTTGAAAAAAATCGGTTGACCGCCTAGACGACCGCCTAGACACTAATAGCGGCGGTTCACCGCCGACTAGCACCTAGGCAGCCGCTTTTTAGAACATGGGGTCCACGTTACTAGTTTTCTTTTATTAACTTTTTATTTTATTTTTAACACCTTATTTTATTAACTTCTTAAATCTTGAGAAATAAATCTTGATTTCTCAAGAATTACTTCATGTCTGGTTTGCTCCTAGATCGATTCTCGGTAAGAGGGATGTTTTACGTCATGTAATAAAGTATTAGCAAAAGTTGGTGGGTTTAAAACCTAGGCCCAAATCCCTTCTAGTTAACAAAAAAAAAAAGAACTACTCTATGAAACGTCCACATTCACTCTCATGTTCATGTTTTCACTTGTAATTGCCCACTAAACCAACCAATATTTTATGGATCCATCCTTCTTTCGGTTCCAAAATCACTTAGTCTATTTATCCCATTTTCTGATTCTTTCCGAACCCAACGCCCAAAAATTGTGGTCGTTTTCTCTTTTGTTTGTTGAATTGACCGTCAGATAGTCCTCAGAAAATACCTCACCATCGTGTTTTCCGAGCTCTGACGTTTTATTATTCTAGTGCAGGAGATAAGATTATCCAAAGGACGAAAAACCCCTAAACAGTATACTAAACATTAATGAAATGTTTTGAGATGTAAAAAGGTGTTCCTAAAAAAATTAGGAAAGATTTACTAATGGATGGTTTACAAATTGCTAGGAATGGATTCTTAAAATTTTAGAAAGAATCCCCTAAACATTTAGAAATGGTTTCGACATTCGAAAATTGGTTTAAATGTTTAGAAATGTGGGTATAAATATGTTGGAATGGTTTACTAAATATTTAGAGCATTAATTTTAGGAAGGGGCTCATAAATGCACATAACTTAGGAAATATTTACTACTCCCTCCGTTCTTAAATAAGTGATGTTTTAAGGGGTTTTTTTTTCCTCAAATAAGTGATGTTTTCAGTTTTAAATACAAAATTAAATAATTTTTTAATTATTTTTGACCATTTGTATTCTTTTTTTTTTAACGTTGGTGTTATTCAATGTAAAGGTCGAGAATTCCAAGGAATTCAGACGAGGGGGGATGTGATACCAGTAGGTACCTTATCGATCCTCTAAAGTAAAAAACAAAAACCACAAAGTACGGTAAGGGNTTTTCTCAAATAAGTGATGTTTTCAGTTTTCAATACAAAATTAAATAAGTTTTTAATTGTTTTTGACTATTTGTATTTTGCAAATTGTTTTTTTATTGGTTAAATTGTGTTTAAATAGATAATAAATGATATTTTTAATAAGGAAAAATACAAAATAAATAAATCTTTAATCTGTGTGCAAAAACCTTAAACATCACTTATATTAGAATATTAGAAGTAATATTTAAGGAGCTCCTAAAAGGTTTAACATGTTTCGGGCAAAAACAAATTGAAAAAACTATATTTTATTTTATTTTATATGCTGTTTTATTCATAATTGAAAAATCAGTCTTTAAAGCAAATTTTGCAAAAGACGTGCAAGCGAAAGCTCCCATGTATTTATTTGGGAGTTTGATATATCATGGTTTTTATCCTGTTTAGGCCATGATATAAGTTCTTTTATAGAGTCTTTTCTAGTGTTTTGTAATATTTTAGAGTCTTTTACAGGTCTTAGCACGTTTGGAGCTTAATTGGAGATATTGGAGCTTTCTGGAACATTCTGGAGCGAAGCAGAAGATCCGTGTAGCCGAGACGTCAAAATCACCTGAGTATCGATCGATACTGCCTAGTATCGATCGATACCCGTCGAGGAAACAGAAGGATCGCGACTTAATGAAGAGTTAAAGAATTGCAGAATTGGCCCAGAAGACTTTGATATTTACAAGATAGCCCATAATGTGTTTTAGGTTATAAATAGGATTTTACAGCCACTTGTTTAGGCTAAGCTTTATTTTATATACTCTGGTTTGAGACAACTCTGAATCTCCCTTCGTCCGAGATCAGATCTCAAAACCTTTGTTAATCTTATTCTATTGATGATTTATTCAGTTATGTCTTTTGATTCAATTGCCATGTCTGAGTAGATCCACTTAGGTTTAGGGTTTTCTCATAAAGGATTTCTTTGAATGCTAGGTTAATTATCTGTTTAGGATTCACCATCTGAATTATAGTTCTTCGCTTAGGTTGTGTTCATAGCTAATTCTAGGTTGACGAATATGGAACTTAGATCTTAGGATAATTGATTAGGCAGGACAGTGCGATTAATTACCTGATAGAACCTAGGTGAGCAAATTGATTATTCGCAAAGAAATTTGGTTTAATTGATTTGTGAACATATCAAACATGTTATTAAAGCTGATTTAGACTCTAGGATTCGCAAAGAAATTTGGAATTCCTAGGATTTAGATTTAGATAGTTTTCGCAACGACAGTTGGTTAATTATACTTTAGTGATTTGAGTTCTAGAACTGCGCTAAATCTGAATCCTGTTAGTTAGTTTATCTGCATTCATTGATTTCCTGAGAAAAACCCTGGGCCTATATTTTCCTGATTGAATACAACTCTTTTAATTTCTGCACTGCTTTTAATTACATTCATCTGGCTTAGCTTAATTCTATTCTATATAATCTATTGTGCGTTTCTGTGAGTCTTCTGTGGTTCGACCCCTAGCTATACTATTACAACTGCTTTAGTACTTTAGGGTATTAAATTGAGCCATCAATTTTGGCGCTGTTGCCGAGGACTCAATTCGCCATTAGATTTTAGTTTAGAATTTCGACTAAGTTCGTCGGTATCGATCGATACTCTGTAGTATCGGTCGATACTAGTCGGCTTCTTTTGTTGGTATCGATCGACACCACGTGGTATCGATCGATACTCAACGTATTTTTCTGGTTACTTACGTGCTTTGCCTAGTGTTTTGTTTGCAGGTGTATGCATGTTCGTGAAACCAGGAGCAACAAGAGCACACAGCTAGTTGAACTGTCACTGGAACAACTAGCACTTGTGGAACGCACAAACAGAAAGACCAAGCAAACATCAGGGATGAACAACCCTGTGGTTTTAAGAGCTGATGAAGCTGGGATTCTGAGAGACCAAGAGGGTCATGTGTGTAATGAGAGAGGGCAGCGACTTGATGAAGCTGGAAACGTCGTTGTCCCTGCTCCTATTATTGAGATTGTCGCGCCAGCTGGGCGCGCCAACGTTGGGAATGCTGTAGGTAGAACACTTGCTGAACACAACAGGCCTGATCAGTTCTTTGCCAATCGAGCTGCGATTCGCATACCAACTTTTCAGAGGAATGACTTCGAGCTGAAGCCAGCATACTACGCTCTTGTAAGTCAGAGCCCTTTCCATGGCCTACCTCATGAGCATCCCATGGATCATGTCGAAAGATTCGAGGATTTAGTCACTGGGATGAAGTACAGCGGAGTGCCAAATGAGTATCTATTTTGCAAACTCTTCCCATAGTCTCTTGGTGGAGACGCTGCCTATTGGTTGAAGCAGCTAGCTCCTGATTCACTTACTACATGGGATGAGACGAAGAGAGCATTCCTGTGCAATTTCTACGATGATGCGAGATCTGAAGAGCTCAGGAACAAGATTTCCCAGTTTTCTCAAGGTCCAACAGAGGGACTCAAGGCTGCTTGGATTCGTTTCAAGTCATATCAGAGAGACTGTCCGCACCATGGGTTCAATCAGGTTCAGCTGCTGGCATCTTTTACAGAGGAATCGATTGGAGATACCAGATGGCTCAGGATACTGCAAGTAATGGGAACTTCAACACTAGGTATCCAGACGATGCAGTTGTGCTAATTGAGAACTTGGTGTCTAGCAATAGCACCAAGAATGCTGACTTTGACAGGAAGAAGCAAGCTGGAGGAATTGATGCATCACAGATTGCTGAAGTTCATGCAAAGCTGGATTTCTTGATCGGGAAGAACCAGACAGCGGTCCACTTTGCTGCTGAGAATGAAGTAGAAGATTGTAACTACGTTGGTGGTTCTGGATTTCAGGGTCAGCAATTTGGGTACAACAACAACAGGAACTTCAGCAACAACAATCGCAATTACGGGAACTCTTCGTACCAGCCCATCCCTCCCAAGTCCGCAGACAACGAGATGAAATCCATGATGGAACAGATTCTTCAGGGACAACAGAAATTGCAAGTGGATTTCAATTGGAAGCTTGACCATCTGTACTCTGATCTGAATGGGAAAATCGAAGCCATAAATATCTCCTATAAGAAGCTGGAAACTCAGGTAGCTCAAACCGCATCCGGTGTGCAGAGGCAGGAAGGTTTTCTTCCAGGAAGAACTGAAAATCCAAGAGCACACATCAATGCCATCACCTCGAGTGCAGGAAATTTCGACGAGGAGTCTGAAATCGCCAGAGCATCGATCGATACCCCAAAGTATCGATCGATGCCAATTACAATTCTGAAACGGGATACTTCCAAACCCCGTGTATCGATCGATACCCCACTGGTATCGGTCGATACCAAGGCGATTTATGTGGAGACAACTGAGACTTCGACCGTGGCGCCTAAGGTAGTTGCAGAACGAGTGTATATACCTAGGATGCCTTATCCTATAGTTCCTAAGCTGACAAGGGAAGAATGGGAGATTGCTAGATTAAGGTATTTGCTGGATAACCCGAACGCGAAGCTTCTTTCTGATGAAGATGTATCTGCCAGGAGCGAACCAAAAGCGGCAGTATCGATCGATACCCTACCTGGTGTCGATCGATACCCCTCGCAGAACGTGCCAGAACTTGTGAAAACACCTGAGGTGATCGAAGAAAGAGTTCGCAAGTCCAAGAAGCAGAATCCTATTCCTAAACACCTCAGAGATCCTATCACTCCGAAGCAGCTGCGTGGCTTTGAGAAGATGGTACGAAGGATCTCCCATGAAAGATCTTTTGAAGAAGCTCTAGAGGGCTGGCCTCTGCTGAGTCATTTCAAAGAGTGCAGAGAAACTGAGGAAGTAGTCAAGGCACTCTTTATCGAGGCGAGACGCAAGTCACTACAGCCGCGGAAATTGAAACAGAGGGAAGACCCAGGGAAATTCGCAGTACCATGCTCTATCTCTGGAGTCGAGTTCAAAGAGTCTCTCGTTGACTCAGGGTCTAGCGTCAATGTGATGTCAAGGGGAATTGCTGAACAGTTGAAGGCTGATATAAGACCCCCTACTTTGCTTCTCACGTTTGCAAACTCTTCCACCTCACCTCCATACGGTACTATCCATGCCTTGCCTGTAAGGGTAGGAAATTGTCTGGTGCCCACTGATTTTCAGGTTGTGGAGATGAGCGAAGGATCTGAGGTTTCTTTACTCCTGGGACGGCCATTCATGGCTACTGCTGGCGCGATCATAGACACACCTAATAAGAGACTCTCTTTCTCTTACATTGACGGAGATGTCTACTATAAGGCCATTCCCCCTAGAGGTGTTCCCAAACGTGTCTCTAGCATCAAGGTTGTCACAGGAGAGTCGCTAGCGATTGATATTTTGGAAGAGCCCCCTGATGAGCCTGCTGCCACAGACGTCTCAGCTGAATCATCCAGCATCCCCAAGGAAGTTGCCAAGAAGACCAAGGCAACAAAGAAGAAGGCCAAGAGCAAAAAGGTCGAGAATCCCCATGTCACTTTGATACCTCAGAAGTGTGATGGAGATTCGATCGAGTATAAGGTCAAATGCAAAGGAGCCCTGAAGCCATTCTCTAAGGCTAGATTACTGCTTACTTCTGAGCTGAAAGAGAAAGAGCAAGAGTTTGTGGACAGCATGCTAAGCAGAACTCTGAAGCTAGTAATGTCAAGTGATGGAGCCTGTTTTGATGCAAGCTCGCACTCTTATCCAGCCTGAAGGGCGTTACAGTCAAGCTATTGACGTTAAACGAGCGCTTGGTGGGAGGCAACCCACTGGTGAGTCTGTTTTTGATTCATTTTTCTTTTTATTTTCGTTCGTTTTACGTTTTGTGTCAGGATAAACAAGGAGCAAAATACGAAATCGCATAGCATCGATCGATACCCCATTGGTATCGATCGACACCAATCGCGAATAAAAGGTTCGTCAAGTCGATTTAAGCCTGATATCGATCGATACCAGGCTGTGTGGCGATCGATACTTGACGTTCCAGCAAGGTAACTTCTTGTTTATCCCAATTTTAGTCTGTTATTTTGTTTTCTTTCACTGACTCTAGGCTGGATAACACTGGGGACAGTGTTGTTCAAGTCTGGGGGAGGTGTCTGCTGACATTGTTTTCGTTTTTCTTAGAGTCGTTTTATCGAGTCAAAATTGTTTTATTGAGTCAAAATTTGTTGGAGATTATGATCTTGTGCTTGAACCTATTGATTTGATTTTGTTTTTGAGTGCACAATGTTACAGGATCAGTTCTAGATCGACTAATGAAAAATCCAAAGACTGACCAGTTGACTAGTATACATCCATGTTTCCAACAGAGTTCTTCTGAAACCTGAGCCAAATTTTTGCACTTCATCAATGCGGTTAGTTTTCATAGAGCTTGATTCATCATTCATATCTGATAAAGGAACCCATATG
>PKML01016059.1:618-46852 GCA_002933935.1 Eutrema yunnanense
TGCCTAGCCAACGATGGTTGATGTCTAGGGTGATTAGCGAACTAATTGGGATTGGAGATTAATGCTTGTTAATCATCTTATCACAAACGAGAGTTTGCTCTTGATTTGGTGATTAACAAAGTGATTAGTGCCACGACGGTGGATTAGTCATAATTATGAATCCCATGTTCTAGGATAGAGTTTAATGCTTCCGAGTGATTCGTTGTTTGATCGTATTCCATCGCCTTGATAGCTTAGTCCGTGATCCAACTCTTATATCTTTGTTTTCCCTTCTTGCATTAGTTTCCCTTTAGTTTATAAATAGAAAAACACAAAAACATCGCTCTAGCTTATGAAGTTTCATGCATTCTTTAGTGTTTCGACCTTAGCCTCTTCGGTTCGATAACCTCTTATATTACATTGACATTGAGGTATTGACCTAGGACCCTTCAAAAAGTCCTACTCATCAGTAATGCAGAAAACACACAAATGCATAATATACTCTAATGGCGCAGAAGAGCTCTTCCCAGTTTATGGTTTGTGTCGAAAGCTCGGCCATTCCAAGGGCAAGAGCTCCAATTAATTGGGAACAACGAAAAGATCTAGGGTTGTGGAGGGATTTGTGTGAAGAGTTGCGGTATAGATAGATAAGGCCTTTGCGTTCAGTGAGTTTGAGGGATGATATGAGTTTATCGGGGAGACTGAGCTCGCCTCGACGATGCGTAGCGCGGTAAAAGGATTCTTCTTCTTTAATGGAGATTAGCCGCTCCAAGTCAGCCAAATGAACTCTAAGGACGAACATCGCCACAAACGAAACCAAGAAAACTAACCTTCATTTTACAACTCTCGCCGCTTATGGAAAAACCCTCAAATCCTAATTATTGTGTGGAATATGTATGTGTTTATTAAATCTATTTGTTTTTTATATTTTTTAAAATCGATTTCCATATTTAACTGTAGAGAAATATGAAAATTTAACAAACATAAGGCTATTTTTAAGGGCTAAGTCTTTTTTTTTGTTAATCTTAGAGAGAGGTATTGATTTCTGGATTAGAGAAAAAAAAATTGGAGAAAACAAGAGAAAAATGTTAGACACATAGATCTATTAAACATTTTTAACCAAAAAAAACAAATAGATTTTAAGTTGGCAGAGAAAATTAAATTAACTAAGAGATCAAAAAAAAAAAAATAACAATAGACAATAAACAAAGTTTAAATAATTGTTTATCACGTCCGCGCCCTAGTAACAAATAAAGATAAATGTAAAGAGGACTGGGGCATTCGGATCGGGCTTCGGATTGGTTTTTTCTGGTTTTTGGGTTATTCGATTCGATTTAATTTGGGTAGATTTTGGGTCTGGGTCGGTTCTGGTAGTGTAAATGAGAACCGAAATAGAACTGAAATAAATTCAGGTTCGGTACAGATGCGTTGAATTTTCTCGAAATACCCGAAAATTATCCGAACTACTCGAAGTACCCAACAAATTATCCAAACTACCCGAAAATAACTAAAAAATTGGTTGAATTTTAATGAAATTTAGTCCAATTTTGCAAAAATTATTTAATATTGACAAATATAATAAATGACATTCAGTTATTTCAATTATTTCATGTACTTCGATTATTTTGGTCTAAACTTAACTAATATTTTCAGGATTGTGATTGTAATTTTGAGTATTTTGGTTATTTCAAATCTACATATAACTAATTTTTTGTATATAATTATATTTCGGGTATCCATTTGATTTTCGGTTTGATTCTGATTCGGTTCGAATACCTGAAATGTTTTAAACAAGTAATCATTCAGATATCTATGACTAACTGATTCAGTTCGATTCCTTTCAATTCGGTTCGGTTTGATTATGTTCCTTCGGTTCTGGATAATTTTGACCGTATGAAATTTTAAAAGGCATGGCCTATAGCACAAATGGCTTCGTGACCCATTTTTATAAGAATTAATTACACTCAGTGACTTTGTAGAAGTGATATCACACAATAAGTGACTTCCCATTCTAGGTGCACTTTGACCATGTGCAAAGTCTTTTTTACTCTCTTCGCTATATTCAACTTTTTCTCTAAGCCTTTCTTTTTCATTTGCAAAGTCCTTTCTTGTGTTGACAAATTCCTAAGCTCTTCTCTCTCTCTCTCCCTTCATTTGATATTCGTCTTCTTCTTTTTCATTTTCTTGACCTAAGCCACAAATAATAGATTTCATGTCAACGACTAACTAAAGTAGGAGATGATCTTACTGATTGTGAGAACAAGCTCAAAGGTTTATTGATTGGAAATGAAGTTGATGGTGAAGGATAAGAGAGATTTATTGAGTGGAGATGTCTTTTGCCCACAAAGTATTCGACGAAATGCGTGAGAGAAGCATGTGGACATATTTGTGTGGACAAACTATCATGGTCATCTTTAGTTTGTGAATACATTTCATCTTTAGTTTGATAGCAATTTGAGATTCGATGTCTTTGAATATGATTCAAATCTTAAGATGTTATGTTTCTATGGACATGTTTGTGTGGACAAAGTTTATGTGGACAATGCTAGTTCAAGATTGAAGGGTTTCCACAAAAAAACATGGTTTGAACAAGTACAAATACACGCGTGTCCATGATCCAACATCCATCTGAGACCGTCCATGCAGACATATATGCATATCCACACACCTTTGTCCATAGGCTATTGTCCAACCGTGCTTAATTAGCCATAATTCAAATGAATTGACACATGAGTATTTACAAATGTCGCATGTATAAGTTAGAGTACTTTTACCTATATTAGTCAACAAATCTTAAACATACGATACTTTTAACTGAGAGTATCCATGATATGATATATACGCCTACTTGTCCACGTGATGCTACATATTCGGCTATTTTGTGGATGAAGGGCCGAATTTCATCTGGTTTTTCGAAGATTTTGGGTACATCACGAAATCGAAGAATCATGTTTGGGTTTAGTACAAAGATTGATAATTTCGAAGTTTGAAATTAAATCCATGATATAATGATTTCTTTGTGAGTTTTTAGATCTAAGAAGAGGAAGAAGAAAGAAGAAGAAAGGGAAAGAAGAAGAATAAAGAGAAGAAGCATAAAAATGAGAAAAAAACATAAGGGTATTTTTGGAAAATCATGACAGTGAACAGTTCTCTGCATCTGGAGTGAGATGTCCACTTTCTTGTAATTAAAACTCAGAAAGTCTCTCTGAGCGTGATTCACCCTTTTTATAAAGCCTCAAATCTCTATAAACATTTTGTTTCTTAATTTTAAGAAATATGGTTTTCAATGCTTTTTTCAAGATGTTATACCAAAATTTCTCTTCTCTTCTTTGTAATGGATATGGTGATTCCAAAACGGTTTTTAAACCATGTTTTCCCCATCACATGAGTGATGATTATCATATGTTATGTTGGAAGCAAAGATTCGGCGTGATGACAATTTTCAAAGGAAATTCTACAACTCTATGATAATTGGTGGTGGTCTACGGTTATATTCGGGTTTTCTATGATGATGTCAAGTGATTCGTCTCTATCATATATGGTTTCTAGCGGTTTATGGGTTCGTCTTTTAACCGCTTTTCTTTGGAAAGAACCATCATGGAGGAAGCGATGTTTCAGAACCAAATATATACTTTCTTTGTTGTATGGTGATATTCGTAAAATCGTTGAAAATTGGCGTTCCCAAAAAAAATTTCTATCGAAAGAATCATTATATTGGGTTCTTAATCGAAGAATATCTTTAGATCTAAATTAGAAATTAGCCAATGTAATACAACAAAGAAAACATGTATTTGAAGTGTTTATGCGCGTAAATTTTGGAGTTTCAGCATATGGGTAATAACCAAACATGAAGATCGCATTAGATCAAAAGCGATTATGAAGAAGAAAAATAACAGAGTTGATACTTTGTTAACGAATAAAATTTCTCGAAGAAAACAATCGTCAAATTTTATTTTCTTCCAAAAATTTAGTTATGTTTTTTGTTGTAATTTTATTATTTTCTGTACTTTCTTTGTAATTTTATTATTTTCTATCTTTGTAATTGTAGATTTTATATAAATATAAATAGATGTTTAAAAAAATAAAAATTGATTTTACGATGAAAAAAAATCTTTGGAGCCAAAAAAATCAAAAATTTCGCGGACCTTTTTTTTCATCAACGAAATGTTATAAAAGTTCGTCGAACAAAATTGGGAAAAGAAGAAATTTAATCTGAAACCCTAAAACGACGACAAAAGAGAGTTCACTGCCGTAACGACTGATTCGGTGATTTTCTTGTGATTTCTTTTCCATTTTCGTTCAGGTACGTGAGATTCATATCTTAATGCGATGTCTAATTTCTGATTTGCTCAGGTTAATTAGCAATTAGAAACACGTTTGTTGATTTGTGTGAGATGCAGAGTAAAATAGTTCGAACAATTAAAGCTTGTTAGAGTTTAGAATTAGAATAAGTATGAATTATCTTAATCCGATTGGTAATTTACGATATTTTCAGGCAAAACAGAAATTAGAACACGTTTGTTGATTTTGTGTGAGATGTGGAATAAAGTAGTTCGAACACAGTTAAGCTTGTAGTGTTATGTTTTATAACTTTGATAAGTTTAGAGTTTAGAGTTTAGAAGTAGATTATGTATTAATTCATTTTTTGTTTATCTATAACAAAATAGGGGGGAAAATGGCACCATTGGGGATTAAAAAACAACCAAGTGGAGCTGAAAAAAGAAAAAGGAGAAAGAAAATACAAGAATTTGTCAAGTCTCAAGCCAATGCTATGTTAAAGTTTCTTAAGAAACCCGAAAATTCTAGCATCGGTGAAACAAGCAATGAAGATAGAGAAGAGAATATTGTTCAGAGCAACGTTGATCCTGAGAATGTGGATGAATGTAAAGAAAATGATGAGCAAGAGGTTGTGTATCAAAGCAAACAGAAAAAGGAACATCTCTCTGAAGATATTTCTGATCCTGGGAACTGGAGAAACGTCGATACGAGATTGAGAGATTTATTGGTTAAAAATGGTCCAATTGCAAGGCTATCAAGTGGTTATCGGTTTCCTAAGGATGCTATCGGTAGGCGCTTCTCGCATGCGTTCTACATAAGAGAGCTGGTTAATGGTGAGAAAGTAGATCGACAATGGCTGGTTTACTCAAAAGCTTTGGCTAAAGCTTTTTGTTTTTGTTGCAAGTTGTTCAGAGATGATCAGAAAAATGGTGGTGGTAACTTGGCCACTACGGGGTACAATGATTGGAGAGATGTTTCGACAAGGCTCAAAGAACATGAAAGACGTCCTGATCATATGATTTGCATGACTCGTTGGAGAGAGTTGGAGATAAGACTACATAAAGATCAGACAATTGATAAGCTGATTAAGTCGTAGCTTAAGAGAGATTTGAATGACTTTTTGACTATGCTTTCAGTTGAGATAGCTATAGTTGGAATTGGAAAACTCAACTTGATCGTTCTATTTTGTTTTTGGAAACTATTTATTAAGTTCTACATAATTATCTTATGATTCAGAACAACATTTGTTCCTTTAATGGTTGCTTGTTTATTAATATGATATATGCATAGTTAATTAATACATTTGTATCTGCCTTTGAGAAGTCTCAAAAGAGGTTAATAAGAAGTAAACATTTGACCAGCATAGAATCCAATCGACAGCAACAGAACCGCAGCCGCGGGAGCAACCATACCAACTGTCATTGCTCTCTTGTTATTCTTCATCAATGCCACATATCCTCCAAGATTCTCCTTGTATGCATTCACTGTACTTTTATAATCTTGGTTAAGTATTCCATCACAACATTTTTCCTTCTTTGCAGCTTTAAAAGCTTCATCTTTCTCAGCCCGTTTCGCGTCTTCCTCTCTTGATGCCTTTGGCAAATGAACCTTCTCGGTCTGTTTCTCTAGTTCCGGTTCTTTCTCTCTTGTTTGCTTTGGTGGTTGAACCTTCTCGGTTTCCTTAGGAACCGGAGGAGGTTTTGCGGCTGTACCAATGGGAGAAGTTTGTTTTCCCATTGGCTCGGTTCTAGGGAGCTTCAAAACAAGATTTGCACCTTCGAATTTGGCAGCGATGGAGTCAATATCGGTGTTTGATTGAATAGGAAACTCTTTGCGGAAGCGGATCCATTTGTTGGCTCCTGCAGGACGTTCTCCCATCACTCTCAGCTTCCTCGTTGTGGTTACTTGGACCTTAAGTTGCTCTTTCTTAAACCCTGTTATTCCAAGAACCGATTTGCACAATTCAAGAACCGAGAGTAAACCAAAATCACAAGGAAAATAATGTTAGAGATTGTTGAGTAATATTAATACCTGGAAGGTAAACAGTGAGAGTTTCGAATCCTTGTTCAGTTTTCCAATTTGAGATTGGCTCGAATTCATCGTAGATACGATTAGGAGTAGCATGATCAGGTTTTCTCTCCATTTCTTAATTTCTTGGTTTGAATTTGAATTTGGAATAAGGATCTTTGGGCTATGTTGATAAGAGGGTATGCAAGCGATTTCTTTTTATACTAATGTACAAATGGTTCTTTTTTTTATAAGTTGTTTTCTTTGTGATTGGGTTATTCCTTTACTTTGCCTAACTGTTATGATCCCCTTCTATATTGTTCTTCCCTTTTGTGTACATTTTCTTACAACTTTATTTCCAATTCTCAATAAAATAAGCATAACAAAAGGTGAGAAAATGCTTTGCTTTGTTGGGGATGGCTTCAAGTAGAGAGAAGAAACTAACAAGTTTTTATTGTTCAGATGGAAGGATCAACAGATTTTCTTTAGCATGATGCTTTTTCTCTAAAGATTCTCTTATATTAATAATGTAATGTTTATCACACTACGTGTGAACATCTAAAAAAAGCAAAACCCAATTTTATGTATAGATGTCTGAAGAGTCGATTTAAAGAGTAAGGTTACTCCTTAAGATTTGAGTATTATTGGAGATATTTTTAGTATGTTTAACCTTTGAATCTCATATGTATAGTGTTTTAGATTAAATTTATTTATGATTCGGAATTTATGAAAAACTGAGGAATCTTTCAAAAAGCCTAATAAGAGTTCTGTTCACAATATATCGAACTATACATATTAGTCCTTATCACACTAAACGTATTATTCACAATTTATCGAACTATACAAATTTGTCTCCTTTTTTTGTCAACTAAAATTTGTCTTTTTCTTTTCACTATTTTTTTTTATAACTTTTATATTCATTTTGATTAACATAATTTACTGCTTTAAAAAAAAAGTGAATTACGTTCAGAATAACTTTGTGAGTTTTTATTACAGGAAAGGAGACTTCTCACTCTTTGGTGACTTAAACAACTGTTCATTACCATGAAATACCGAGAATACACTTATGTTATTTTTCTCATTTTTACGCTTCATTCTTTCTCTTTCTTTCTTCTTATTTCTCTTTCTTCTTCTTAAATCTAAAAACTCACATCAAAATCATTATATCATGGATTTAATTCTAAATTTTGAAATTATCAATCTTCTTTCAACCCAAACATAATTTTTCAATTTCGTGATGTGTATTTCCAAGCAAACTCATAATCTTCAAAAACCCAAATGAAACTCGGCTCTTCATCCACACATGAGCTGAATATGTAGTCATCACATGGACAAGTAGGCGTGGATATCATATCGTAGATACGCTCAGCTAAAAATATTGTATGTTTAGGATTTGTTGACTAATATAGGTAAGAGTACTCTAACTTTTGTATACAAACGACATTAGTAGATACTCAGACGTTAATTTCATTTGGATTTTGGCTACTTAACTAGGGTTGGAAAATAATCTATGGACAAAGGTGTGCGGATATGCATATATGTCTGCATGGACGGTCTTAAATGGATATTGGATCATGGAAAAGTGTATTTGTATTTGTTCAAATGAGGCTTTTGCAGAAGATCCTCAGCCTGAACCTCATGTTGTTTTAGCTTTATGCAAAATTGTAAGAGTTATGCAAAAAAACCCTCAAATTTGTGGATATGAAGATATGTCCGCATGGACGGTCTCTTATGGATGTTGGATCATAGACAAACGTGTATTTGTACTTGTTCAAACTATGGCTTTTGCAGAAAACCGTCAATCATGAACCTCATGTTATGTTAGGATTGTCCACGCAAACGTGTCCACTATTATTTGTCCACACACATAAAAAAAAGAAACATATTCACAGACTATGAATATCAAATTTTCTATCAAACTAATGTATTCACAATAACGTATACACAACCTAAAGATGTCCACGATAGTTTGATCACACAAACATGTCCACATGCCTCTCTCACACATTTCGCCGAACACTTTGTATGCGTCTTTTGCTCTCAAAATCTCCAATCCATAAACCTTTGTTATCCTTCACCATCAACTTCATGTGTTCTCACAGTCAATAAGATCATCTTCTACCTTAGCTATTCGTTGAGATGGAATATAGTCTTTGTGACTTTGAGCAAGAAAACGAAAAACAAGAAGAAGAAGATCGATGAAGGAAAATAGTTTGAAGATGTGGGCGTGGAATATATCACTTGTAGATCTACAGATCAAGGTTGGTGTTCTCACAATCAATAATCCTGATCAAATAAGGGATTTTGGGGAATTGGCGTGAAAGAGAGAAAATGAGAGAGAGAGAGAGTTGTGTTGTTAATGTCGTCAAGAGAGAGAGAAAAATGAGAGAAGGGGAATCATAATGTGAGAGAAAATTAAGTTAAGAAAACAAAGGGTATGAATGACTTTTCACACGCTCAAAGTCACCCAAGAGTGGAAAGTCACCCAAGAGTGGAAAGTCATCCAACTTGTAATTACACTTCTCCAAAGTCAGGCTTAGTGTAATTAATTCTTAAAAATGAATATAAAAGTATGGTGAATGTAGTTTATTTCTTGCTACTAATTGCTTTTGCTATTGGTATTGTTAGAACTAATTTTTTGTCAAAGTTTGAGGGCTTGATAAAATTGTGTTAGTGTGAAAAGAAATGAGTTAAGCTCATTCGAATGAAATGTTTTTATTGGCTGAGAAATGTTTTCTCGTGTATAACAAGAGAGAAGAAAAGACCACACGTGCGTCGATCGCATCTTGGGCCTGATGGGCTCGTGGACTTTTAGAGGTATCGATCGATACTCGACGGGCCGACTTAAAAAATCGCAACCCCTAGAATATTCTGAGGAATATTCCATATCTGTATGGGAAAAACCCTAGCCTCTCTCCTATATATACTGGCCGATTTTCACCTTAAAAATCATCCTCAGAAACACTAAAAACACATCCTAAAAGTTCTAGCAAAAGTTTATTCGATTCCCTACTGCTTAGAGTAAGTCTTTATTCGAGAGTATCGTAGTTATAAGGTTCGACAGATCTGATATCAAGTGTAGATGATATAGATAAACTTTGGTTGTATCATGGGACTCATGGATCTATTATAATCCGTCGCACTACGGAAGATTCTTTGAGTTAAGGAAAGAGATTCATCTCGCCTCCTTAGATTTATTTATGATTTATCGTTTTATGAATCGTCTGTTCCTTACTGTTTATTTATACAATCGTGATTAAATCTTATCATGTCTATTGTGCGAAATTTTGGTCCTACAGGTATGAGTTCTAATCAATCCCTGATGATTCTAGTGGTGTTTTTATTTTGACTTCACTCAAATGTTGTATGTTGAAATGTGCGAGTGCGATTTGTGTATTGTTTAAAACTAATAGTACATATTAGTGTATGATGAATGCTAGTTTATACCTTACGTCCTTATTTCGCTACGATTTAATTTTGCTATTTTGATGAGATCATAAGCAGAGTAAAGACTTTGTCAAAGATTGAATTGACATGTGATGGTGTGCTCTCCTATATTAATGGGATTGTCTTGTAGAAGCAAAAATGCGGAAACAGAAATTGCGAATAAAATACGATTGAACTTTGTAGGAAAACGCTGTTAAAAACCGATTAAGGAAAACGATGATTAAATGGAGGCGAAATGATCTCTTTCCTTAATTCAAAATATCTCCCGCAGTGTGGCTGTTTTATGAGATAATGAATCCCATGATACAACTATTTGGAGATTACGATCGCATCACTCGATCGTAGAATATGTGAACTTATATACTACGATATACTATCGGACTTACGTTTTTTGTAGAAGAAAAAGAAGACGAGAGAGATTGAAGGATTCTGTGAAGTTTTACTTTTTCGTAAGTGTTTTTCGAATGAGGATGTCGATGACTGTTTATGTAGTCAAGTCGACGACCGGAAAGTGAGGAGAATGTGTGCACATGAAAATATGGACGAGCGTTGCTCGGTCTGCGCATTGGTAAAATTTAAAACAAACTTCTCAATTCCATCAATAAACGATTCAAGTCAAACCAAGCCAAATTGTCAAAACAAATCAAGCCCAAAAGCCCAAAGAGTTTCTAGAAAATAATCAAATCATGGATATATGAACAAGTTGTCTAGATACAAAAAACCAATCACCATTAATGGTGATAGCTAAAAAATTTCAATATTATATCTTTTATGATTTTTGTAATTAATTTGATTTATTTAGCATTTATGTAATTTTTTTTTTGGTCACCAAGTTTTGTAACTCTATATATAAGAGTATCCACTCTCATTGTAATATTGAGAATTAAAGTTGAAAGAAATAGAAAAGCCATATGGCTCCCCTTTCAGAATTCTCTTGGATTAGAGATTCTTTTTGTGTTTTTGTCATGTCAAGCTCTTGGAGAGATTACATTGTCTTGTATGATTGTGTTTCTATGTTGTTTGTGAGACTCAGACAGTCTGGTTCGTGTGTTGTTGTGGATTCAACGACAAAAACCTCCATCACCATCGTCCCATCATCCATTTCTCAAGTTTTAGGCCTTGAAATCATTTAATCAATAAGCTTGGTGTGATTCCAATCTTACATCACTTTCACCGGGGTTCAAAGCATTTGGTCGGAATAAAGTCTGCAAGTTAAGGAAGTCCCTCTACGTTTTGAAACAAGCACCACGCAACTGGTTCTCCAAGCTCACGAATGTGGTAATCGGGTATGGATTTGTTCAGTCTTATCCGGACTATTCGTTGTTTGCTTTGACTCGGGGAAAGATGTGTCTATATGTGATTGTCTATGTTGATGATTTGCTCATTGGCAGAAACGATGAAGAAGTAGTCATTCGATTCAAGGAGTATTTGAATCAATGTTTCATATGAAAGATTTAGGCCCTCTTAAGTATTTTTTGGGAATCGAAGTGTGATATATCATGGTTTTTACCCCTTTTAGGCCATGATATAAGTCCGTTTTATAGAGTCTTTCTAGTATTTTGGACTCTTTTAGAGTCTTTTACAGGTTTTAGCACGTTTGAAGCATAATTGGAGATATTGGAGCTTTCTGGAGCATTCTGGAGCAAAGCAGAAGTTCGTGTTGCTGAGTACCCGATTTGAAGCATCAGTATCGATCGATATTGCCTAGTATCGATCGATACCCATCGCAGCAGACACGACCCGCGACTTTTCCAAGAGTTGAAGAATTGCATAATTGCCCCAGAAGACTTTATTATTTACAAAAAAACCCCAGAACGTGTTTTAGCATTATAATTAGGTTTTTCAGCCACTTTTATGGCTAAGCTTTCATTACTTTGATTTTACTTTGGTTTTTGGAGAGACAACTCTGAACTCCTGTTTTCTATTGTTTTCTTGATGATCTATTCAATCATGTTGTTTTCAATCTCCATGTCTGAGTAGATCCACTTTAGGTTCATGGTTCTCATAAGGGTTTTCTCTGAATGCTAGGTTGATTAGTTTATTAGGATTCACCATCTGAATTAGTTCTTCTCCTTAGGTTGTGTTCAAAGCTAATTCTAGGTTGACGAATCTGGAACATAGATCTTAGGATAATTGATTAGGCACGACAGTGCGATTAATTACCTGACAGAACCTTAGGTGGGCAAATTGATTATTCGCTAAGAGATTTGGTTTAATTGATTTGTGAACATATCAAACCTGAACTTTAAAGCTGATTTATTCTTAGGAATTTGCAAAGAGATTTGGGATTCTGAGGTTTAGATTTAGATAATTTTCGCAACGAGAGTTGGTTAATTATATCTTAGTGATTTGAGTTCAAGAACCGCACTAAATCTGATTCCTGTTAGTTAGTTTATCTGCATTCATTGATTTCCTGAGAAATACCCTGGGCCTATATTTTCCTCCATCGAATTTACAACCCTTTTACTGTTTCTTGCTTTTGTTTCATCTGATTTGCTTAGCTTGATTCGATACTATACAATCTATTGTGTGATTTCTGTGAGTCCTTGTGTTCGACCCCTACACTTACTACAACAACTGCTTTAGTACTTTTTAGGGTATTAATTTGAGCATATCAAATTTGGCGCCGTTGCCGGGAACTCAATTTCGCCATTAGATTTTAGCTGTCGAGTTTCGACTAAGTTCATCGGTGTTGATCGATACTATCTAGTATCGGTCGATACTCGTCGTTTTCTTTTTGGTATCGATCGATACTCATCACGTTTTTGTTACTAACGTTCTTAACTTTTGTGTTTCAGGTGCATGCCTAATCGTGAAACCAGAGGGAACAAGAGCACTCCGCTAGTTAATCTATCGTTAGAGAAGCTAGCACGTTTAGAACGCACAAGCAGAAAGGCAAAGCAAACATCAGGGATGAACAACACAGTGGTATTAAGACCTGATGAAGCTGGAGTTCTGAGAGACCAAGAGGATCAAGTGTGCAATGAGAGAGGGCAGCGACTTGGTGAAGCTGGAAACGTCATTGTCCCTCCTGCTGATGTTGTTGAGATTGTCGCGCCAGCTGCGCGCGCCAACGTTGGGAATGCTGCAGTTGACCGAGGTAGAAAACTTGCTGAGTACAACAGACCTGATCAGTTCTATGCCAATCGATCTGCGATTCGCATCCCAACTTTTCAGAGGAATGATTTTGAACTGAAGCCTGCGTATTACGCTCTTGTAAGTCAGAATCCTTTCCATGGCCTATCTCATGAACACCCCATGGATCATATCGAGAGGTTCGAAGATTTGGTCACTGGTATGAAGTACAATGGAGTGCCCAATGAGTTCCTCTTCTGCAAACTTTTCCCGTACTCTCTTAGTGGGGATGCTGCTTATTGGCTGAAGCAGTTGGCTCCTGGTTCGCTAACTACATGGGATGAGACGAAGAACGCATTCCTGAACAATTTCTATGATGATACGAGATCCGAGGAGCTCAAAAACAAGATCTCTCAATTTTCTCAAGGTCCAACAGAGGCACTCAAAGCTGCTTGGACTCGTTTCAAGTCATATCAGAGAGATTGTCCGCACCATGGGTTCACTCAGGTTCAGTGATATATCATGGTTTTTACCCTGTTTAGGCCATGATATAAGTCCTTTTTATAGAGTCTTTCTAGTGTTTTGTAGTCTTTTAGAGTCTTTTACAGGTTATAGCACGTTTAGAACATAATTGGAGATATTGGAGCTTTCTGGAACATTCTGGAGCGAAGCAGAGATCCGTGCAGCTGAGACGTCGAAATCACATGAGTATCGATCGATACCCCCTGGTATCGATCGATACCCGTCGAGTTGAAGAATTGCAGAATTGAAGAGTTGAAGAATTGCAGAATTGGCCCAGAAGACTTTGATATTTACAAGATGGCCCAGAACGTGTTTTAGCTATATAATTAGGTTTTACAGCCACCTGTTTAGGCTATGCTTTATTTTACTTTGGTTTGAGAGAGACAAGTCTGAATCTCCCTTCGTCCGAGATCAGATCTCAAAACCTCTTCTTACTCTTTCTATTTTATTGATGATTTATTCAGTTATGTTGATTGTTTCATTCACCATGTCTGAGTAGATCCACTTTAGGTTTAGGGTTTTCTCATAAAGGATTTCTTTGAATGCTAGGTTGATTATCTGTTTAGGATTCACCATCTGAATTAGTTCTTCACCATAGGTTGTTCTCAAAGCTAATTCTAGGTTGACGAATCTGGAACTTAGATCTTAGGATAATTGATTAGGCACGAGAGTGCGATTAATTACCTGATAGAACCTAGGTGAGCAAATTGATTATTCGCAAAGAGAATTGGTTTAATTGATTTGTGAACATATCAAACCTGAACTTTAAAGCTGATTTAGACTTTAGGATTCACAAAGAGATTTGGAATATCTAGGATTTAGATTTAGATAGTTTTCGCAACGAGAGTTGGTTAGTTATATTTTAGTGATTTGAGTTCAAGAACCGTGCGTAATCTGAATCCTGTTAGTTAATTTAGCTGCATTCATTGATTTCCTGAGAAAAACCCTAGGCCTATATTTTCCTCCATTGATTTACAACACTTTTAATTGCGTACTTGTTTTCGTTTACATCTTTTGATTTAGCGTATTTTGGATCTATATAATCTATTGTGTGTTTCTGTGAGTCCTTGTGTTCGACCCCTAGCTATACTACGATAACTGCTTTAGTATCTAATAGGGTATTAATTTGAGCATATCAAATTTGGCGCCGTTGCAGGGGACTCAATTCGCCATTAGATTTTAGCTAAGAAATTCGTCTAAATCGCCTAATATCGATCGATACCCTGCTGGTATCGGTCGATACTTGACGTATATTTCAGTTACTTACGTTCTTTGTTTTTGTTTTCAGGTGCATGCCTAATCGAGAAACCAGAAAAAACAAGAACGCTGAGCTAGTTGATCTGTCACTCGAGCAACTAGCACTTGTGGAACGCACAGACAGGAAAGCAAAGAAATCAGCTAAGATCAACAACAATCAGTTGGTTCGTGATGCAGCTGGTGCTTACAGAGACCAAGAGGGTCGGTTGTGCAATGAGCAAAGACAACGTCTGGATGGAGAGGGGATCATCATGCCACCTGCTCATGTTGTCGCTGCGAATGTCGCTGGGAACGCGATGAATAATTTGGTTAATCGTGGAAAGACGATTGGTGAGTACAACAGGCCTGACCAGTTTTTGCCAATCGGTCAGCGATTCGTCCTCCTGCGTTTGAGAGGAATGACTTGTGGGACAGCATCTCTTTTATGGTCTTCCTCATGAACATCCGATGGACCATGTGGAGAAGTTCGAGGACTTGGTCACTAGCATCAAGAGCAATGGAGTGTCCTACGACTATCTCTTCTGCAAGCTCTTCCCCAACTCTCTAGGTGGAGATGCGACCTACTGGCTGAGGCAGCTACCTCCTGGTTCGCTAACTACTTGGGAGGACACTAAGAGAGCCTTCCTGATCAACTTCTACGATGATGCACGATCTGAGGATCTGAGGAATAAAATCTCCCAATTTTCTCAAGGACCTATTGAGGCGTTCAAGGCTGCTTGGACGAGATTCAGATCGTATCAGAGAGATTGTCCACATCACGGATACTCTGATGTGCAGCTGCTGGGTATCTTCTTTACAGGAGTAGATTGGAGGTATCAGATGGCTCTGGACGCTTCGAGCAATGGTAATTTCAACACCAGGTACCCTGAGGATGCTTATGTGTTGATTGAAAACTTTGCATATAGCAGTAGCACCAAGAGCGCAGACTTCGAGCGCAAGAAGCTGGCTGGTAACATGGATGGGTCGTATATCGCTGAAGTTAAAGCTCAGCTGGATTCTATGCACAGTCTTCTGCTGGGAAAGACAACAAAGGCCGTCCACTTTGCTGCTGAGAATGAAGTGGAAGATGTTAACTACATTGGTGGTTCTGGTTTTAAGGGTCAGCGATTTGGATACAACGCCAATCGAAACGTCACCAACAATGCTCAGCAAGGAGGGTACCAATCCCCACAACCCAAAGCTCCTGAAAGCAAGATCGAGACTATGCTTGAAACGCTCGTTCAAGGACAGCAGCAGATCATAGTGACCTTCAATGGTAAGATGGACGCCATGTACAAAGATCTGAGTGGAAGGATCGATGCTCTTGGTATTCATCAGATGCAGTTGGAAACTCAAGTAGCCCAGACTTCAGAGAGTTCGAAAAGACAGGAAGGTTTCCTTCTAGGGAGAACTGAAAATCCAAGAGCACACGTCAATGCGATCAGCTCAAGTGCAGAAAATCTCGAAGATGATTTAGAAATCGCCAAGGCATCGATCGATACTCCCTTGTATCGATCGATACCAGCTCAGACACATGCTCGAATGGATACAAGAACCCGTGTATCGATCGATACCCCATTGGTATCGGTCGATACTGAGGCGATTTCTGAGGAGACACCTGAGATGTTGACTGTGGTGCCTAAAGAAGTTGCGGAACGAGTCTATCTACCGAGGATACCTTACCCAGAGCTGCTGGGAGAGCTAAGAAGGAGGTAGAGGACGCCAGATGCAAGGCTATGCTGGATAAGCTGATTGTGGAGCTTCCCCTTGATGATGATAAATCTGTCAAAGACGATTCAAGAGCAAGCGTATCGATCGATACTCTACCTGGTATCGATCGATACCCCTCGTTGAACGAGCCAGAAATAGTGAAAACACCTGAGCTGATTGAAGAAAGAGTTCGCAAACCCAAGAAGGTGAATCCTGTTCCTAAACACCTCAGAGATCCCATTTCTCCAAAGCAGCTGCGTGGCTTTGAGAAGATGGTACGAAGGATTTCCCCTGAATCGTCTTTGGAAGAAGCTCTAGAACACCGTCATCTGCTAAGTCACTTCAAAGATTGCAGAGAAAGTCTGGAAGAGATCGAAGTGCTCTTTATCGAGGCAAGACGCAAGTCACTACCGCTGCGGCAGTTGACACAGAGGGAAGACCCAGGGAAATTCGCAGTTCCATGCTCCATCTCAGGAGTTGAATTCGATGCGTCTCTCGTTGACTTAGGGTCTAGCGTCAATGTGATATCAAGGGGAATTGCTGAACGATTGAAAGCTGATATAAGACCCCTTACGATGCTTCTCACGTTTGCGAACTCCTCCACCTCACCTCCATATGGTACTCCATAGCGTCAATGTGATATCAAGGGGAATTGCTTCTCATGATTTGCTTGTTAAAGTAGGAGATTGTCTGTTGTCCACTAATTTTCAGGTTGTGGAGATGAGCGAAGGATCTGAAGTGTCTTTGCTCCTAGGACGACCGTTTATGGCTACTGCTGGGGCGATAATAGACACGCCTAATAAGAGAATATATTTCTCTTACATTGACGGAGGGGTATATTATGATGTAATTCCCCCTAGGAGTGCTCCCACACGTGTCTCTAGCATCGAGGTTGTCACAGGAGAGTCGCTAGCAATTGATATTTTGGAAGAACCTCCTGATGAGCCTACTGTCACAGACGTTCCAGTTGAACCGCCCAGCGTCCCCAAGGAAGTTGTCAAGAAGGCTAAGGCAACAAAGAAGAAGGCCAAGAGCAGGAAAGTCGAGAATCCCATGTCACTTTAATCCCTCAGAAGAGTGATGGGAATTCGATTGAGTATAAGGTCAAGGGCAAAGGAGCTTCGAAGCCATTCTCTAAGGCTAGAATTCTTCTTACTTCGGAGTTGAAAGAGAATGGACAGGAGTTTGTGGAAGGCATGTTGAGCAAAACTTTGAAGCTAGCAATGTCAAGTTGTGGAGCCTGTTTTGGTGCAAGCTCTCACTCTTATCCAGCCTGAAGGGCGTTTCAGTCAAGCTAATGACGTTAAACAAGCGCTTGGTGGGAGGCAACCCACTGGTGAGTCTGCTTTTTCTTTTTATTTTCGTTCTTTATGTGTTTGTGTCAGGATAAACAAGGAGCAAACTCGAAATCGCCTTAGTGTCGATCGATACCTCATTGGTATCGGTCGACACCAATCGCGAATGAAAAGTTCATCAAGTCGATTTAAGCCTGTATCGATCGATACCAGGCTGTGAGTCGATCGATACTCGATGTTCCAGCAAGGTAACTTCTTATTTTTCCCAATTTTATTATGTTCTTTTGTTTTCTTTCACTGACTCTATGCTAGATAACACTGGGGACAGTGTTGTTCAAGTCTGGGGGAGGTGTCTGCTGACATTGTTTTTGTTTTTCTTAGAGTCAGTTGTTTTATCGAGTCATTCGTTGTTTTATTGAGTCAAAACTTGTTGGAGATGATGATCCTATGCTTGAATTGTTGTTTTGATTTAGTTTTTGAGTGACCAGTGTTGCAGGATCAGCTCTAGATCGACTAATGAAAAATCCAAGGACTGACCAGTTGACTAGAAAACATCCATGTCTCCAGCAAAGTCTTCTGAAACCTGAGCCAAATTTTTGCACTTCATCAATGTGGTTAGTGTTTTTAGAGTTTGATTCATCATTCATATCTGATAAAGGAACCCATGTGTTTAGAGTAATAGTATATCTCTCCCCTGTTATAAGTTGATAAATAAGAGCATAAAAGATTGAAATAATTTTCTTCTGAGTAGAGGGTTAGGAAAATTTCCAGCGATCCCATTATTCTACTTAAGAGGGAATGATCACACAAAGGATTGGAAGTGAGGCTAGGATTTTCCTATGATGCCATTATTCGCCTACATCCTTTGATACATAGAGAGGGAAGAACCGGGGATTCGGTGGCAAACACCATCAATACTCGCGTCTCATACCTTGATGTGTATATGCAAAGCTGAAAATAAAATAAAAAAAAAACATAATAAGAAATAAGTCTGGGGGAGAGAAATTGATACAAAAAGTGTGAAAAAGGGTGGTTCCTTGTCATGATATTGTCTGGTAAAAAATCTAGAAGGTTCTTGAACATTGGCTGCAGCGATGAAACTGGCGATGAGGGTTTTATTTGAACAATGCTGTGGGATAATGTGTGGAGTCTGGGAAAGCTGCGAATGTCTACGGAGAAGTACATGGTGGTTAGATCAAAAGCTGATTAGGTGACATTTGGGTACCTAGGAAGAGGGTCATTTCGATGGTTCATGAACAGGTGAGTCTCCATGTTTTCAAACCTCTTTCTCTGGTTTAGTCTTCTATTTGCTTGAGGGCAAGCAAAGGCTAAGTCTGAGGGAGTTGATATATCATGGTTTTTACCCTGTTTAGGCCATGATATAAGTCCTTTTTATAGAGTCTTTCTAGTGTTTTGTAATCTTTTAGAGTCTTTTACAGGTTATAGCACGTTTGGAGCATAATTGGAGATATTGGAGCTTTCTGGAACATTCTGGAGCGAAGCAGAGATCCGTGCAACTGAGACGTCGAAATCACTTGAGTATCGATCGATACCCGTCGAGGAAACAGAAGGATCGCGACTTATTGAAGAGTTGAAGAATTGGCCCAGAAGACTTTGATATTTACAAGATGGCTCATAACGTGTTTTAGCTATATAATTAGGTTTTACAGCCACCTGTTTAGGCTATGCTTTATTTTACTTTGGTTTGAGAGAGACAAGTCTGAATCTCCCTTCGTCCGAGATCAGATCTCAAAACCTCTTGTTACTCTTTCTATTTTATTGATGATTTATTCAGTTATGTTGATTGTTTCATTCACCATGTCTGAGTAGATCCACTTTAGGTTTAGGGTTTTCTCATAAAGGATTTCTTTGAATGCTAGGTTGATTATCTGTTTAGGATTCACCATCTGAATTAGTTCTTCACCATAGGTTGTTCTCAAAGCTAATTCTAGGTTGACGAATCTGGAACTTAGATCTTAGGATAATTGATTAGGCACGAGAGTGCTATTAATTACCTGATAGAACCTAGGTGAGCTAATTGATTATTCGTAAAGAGATTTGGTTTAATTGATTTGTGAACATATCAAACCTGAACTTTAAAGTTGATTTAGACTTTAGGATTCGCAAAGAGATTTGGAATACCTAGGATTTAGATTTAGATAGTTTTCGCAACGAGAGTTGGTTAGCTATATTTTAGTGATTTGAGTTCAAGAACCGTGCGTAATCTGAATCCTGTTAGTTAATTTAGCTGCATTCATTGATTTTCTGAGAAAAACCATGGGCCTATATTTTCCTCCATTGATTTACAACACTTTTAATTGCGTACTTGTTTTCGTTTACATCTTTTGATTTAGCGTATTTTGGATCTATATAATCTATTGTATGTTTCTGTGAGTCCTTGTGTTCGACCCCTAGCTATACTACGACAACTGCTTTAGTATCTAATAGAGTATTAATTTGAGCATATCATTCAGCTGATGGGTACTTTCTACAGAGGAATTGATTGGAGGTACTAGATGGCTTTGGATACTGCGAGTAATGGGAACTTCAACACCAGGTATCCAAATGATGCGATCGTGCTAATTGAGAACTTGGCGTCTAGCAATAGCACCAAGAATGCTGACTTCGAGCGAAAGAAGCAGGCTGGAGGAATTGATGGTTCGCAGATTGCTGAAGTTCAGGCCAAGCTGGATTTCCTGATTGGGAAGTCGAAGAAGGCTGTACACTTTGCTGATGGAGTCGATAATATCGGTGGAAACGAAGTGGAGGATGTTAACTAAGTTGGTGGTTCTGGATTTTAGGGTCAGCAATTTGGGTACAACAACAACCGAAACTTCAACAACAACACTCGCAATTACGGGAACTCTTCGTACCAGCCCATCTCTCCAAAGTCCACAGAGAATAAGATGGAATCTATGCTTGAACAACTTCTTCAGGGACAGCAGAAGTTGCAAGTTGATTTCAATGGGAAGTTTGACTCTCTGTACATTGATATGAATGGGAAAATTGAAGCTATCAATCTTTCTCAGAGAAAGCTGAAAACTCAGGTCGCTCAGGCAGCAACAACTGTGAAAAGGCAGGAAGGTTTTCTTTCAGGGAAAACTGAGAATCCAAGAGCACACGTCAATGCAATCACCATAGGAAGTGCTAAAGAAGCCACTGCAGTGGTAGAAAAGGGTTTTGATGCAGGAATTTTCGACGATGCTGTTGAAGATGACGACTTGGATTCTGAAATCGTCCGAGTATCGATCGATACCAGCCAGTGTCGATCGATACCGGTCCAAACACATGCACGAGTGGATAGAAAATCACGTGTGTTGATCGATACCCTTCCAGTATCGATCGATGCTGAGATGCAGGTCGAGAAGAGGCCCGAGATTGTCAAGGAGAGGGTCTATATACCCAAGATACCTTATCCTATGCCTCCTAAGATGACAAAGAAGGAATGGGAGGACGCCAGATGCAAATCTATGCTAGATAAGTTGGTTGTGGAGCTTCCTCTTGTTGATGATATATGTGAAGATGAGAATTTGGACACCACCTCGGTGTCGACCGATACCCTCTTGTACGATCGACACCCGTCCAAGAATCTGTCAAGGACGTCTCGAAGGAGCAAGCATCGATCGATGCCCTCCCAGATACTGCAAAGGAGCCGCATATGAGTGTTGACAGACTTCACAAGCCCAGGAAGCTGAATCCTATTCCTCAACACCTCCGAGCCCCATCACTCCAAAGCAGCTGCGTGGCTTTGCGAAGATGGTACGAAGGATACCCCACTTGTTCACTTTTGAAGAAATGCTAGAGGGCTGGCCTCTGCTAAGTCACTTCAAAGATTGCAGAGAAACTCTGGAAGAAATTAAGGCACTCTTCATCAAGGCAATAAGCAATTCACTTCCGCTGAGGCAGTTGACCCAGGAGGAAGACCCAGGGAAATTCGCAGTTCCATGCTCCATCTCTGGAGTTGAATTCGATGAGTCTCTTGTTGACTCAGGGTCTAGCGTCAATGTAATATCAAAAGAAATTGCTGAACGATTGAGGGCTGATATAAGACCCCCTACGATGCTTCTCACGTTTGCGAACTCCTCCACCTCACCTCCATACGGTACTATCCATGCTTTGCTTGTTAAAGTAGGAGATTGTCTGGTGCCCACTAATTTTCAGGCTGTAACGATGAGCGAAGGATCTGAGGTTTCTTTGCTCCTGGGACGACCGTTTATGGCTACTACTGGCGCGATCATAGACACACCTAATAAGAGACTCTCTTTATCTTACATTGACGGAGAGGTCTGTTATGATGCCATTCCCTCTAGAGGTGCTCCCACACATGTCTCGTGCTTCACTGTTGTCACAAGAGGGACATTGGTAGTTGATCTTTTGGAAGAGTCTCCTGACGACCCAACTGTCATAGACATTTTGGTTGAACCGCCCAGCATCCCCAAGAAAGTTGTCAGAAAGGCTAAGGTAACAAAGAAGAAGACGAAGAGCAAAAGAGAAAGAGAAAGAAAAGGAACTTCGAAATCATTCTCTAAAGCTCGAGTTCTTCTTACTTCGGAGCTGAAAGAGAAAGAAAAGGAATTTATGGAGAGCATGTTGAGCAGAACTCTGAGTCTGCAAGTATCTAGCTGTGGAACTTGCATGGGAGTAAGCTCTCAATCTTCTCCTGACTGAACACCTAAGCCAAAGTCAAGCTACTGACTTTAAACGAGCGCTTGGTGGGAGGCAACCCACTGGTAAGTCTGCTTTTGAGTCATTTGTCTTTTTTATTTTTCGTTCTGTGTTTGTGTCAGGATAAACAAGGAGCAAAACTCGAAATCGTCTGAGTATCGATCGATACCACATTGGTATCGATCGACACCAATCGCGACTGAGACGGTTCATCATGTCGACTTAAGCCTGATATCGATCGATACCAGGCCGTGTGTCGGTCGACACCAGATGTTCCAGCATGGTAACTTCTTGTTTTTCACAATTTTATTTTGTTCTTTTGTTTTCTTTCACCAACCTTAGGCTAGATAACACTGGGGACAGTGTTGTTCAAGTCTGGGGGAGGTGTCTGCTGACATTGTGTTTGTTTTTCTTAGAGTCAGTTGTTTTATCGAGTCAAAAACGTTTTATTGAGTCAAAACTTGTTGGAGATGATGATCATGTGCTTGAATTGTTGTTTTGATTTTGTTTTTGAGTGACCAGTGTTGCAGGATCAGTTTTCGATCGACTAATGAAAAATCCAAGGACTGACCAGTTGACTAGAAAACATCCATGTCTCCAGCAGAGTTCTTTTGAAGCCTGAGCCAAATTTTTAGTGTTTATAGAGCTTGATTCATCATTCATATCTGACAAAGGAACCCATATGTTTAAAGTAATGGTATCTCTCTCCCCTGTTATAAGTTGATAAATAAGAGCATAAAAGATGAAATGATTTTCTTCTGAGTAGAGGGCTAGGAAAATTTCCAGCGATCCCATTATTCTACTTAAGAGGGAATGATCACACAAAGGTTGAAAGCGAGGTTAGGAAAATTTCCCGTGATACCACTATTCGCCTAAACCTTTGATACATAGAGAGGGAAGAACCGGGGATTCGGTGGCAAACACCATCAATACTCGCGTTTCGGACCTTGATGTGTATATGCAGATCTAAAAAAAAAAAGAAAACATAATAAGAAATAAGTCTGGGGGAGAGAAAGTGATACAAAAAGTGTGAAATTGGATGGATCCTTGTCATGATATTGTATGGTAAAGAATCTAGAAGGTTCTTGAACATTGGCTGCAGCGATGAAACTGGCGATGAGGGTTTTATTTGAACAATGCTGCGAGATAATGTGTGGAGTCTGGAAAAGCTGCGAATGTCTACGGAGAAGTACGTGGTGGTTAGATCAAAAGCTGGTTAGGTGACATTTGGGTGCTTGGGAAAATGATCTTTGCGATGGTTCCTAATTAGGTGAGTCTCCGTGTTTTCAAACCTCTTTCTCTGGTTTAGTCTTCTATTTGCTTGAGGGCAAGCAAAGGCTAAGTCTGGAGGAGTTGATATATCATGGTTTTTACCCCGTTTAGGCCATGATATAAGTCCTTTTTATAGAGTCTTTCTAGTATTTTGGAGTCTTTTAGAGTCTTTTACAGGTTTTAGCACGTTTGGAGCATAATTGGAGATATTGGAGCTTTCTGGAGCATTCTGGAGCAAAGCAGAAGTTCTTGTTGTTGAGTACCCGATTTGAAGCATCAATATCGATCGATACTGCCTAGTATCGATCGATACACATCGTAGCAGACACGACCCGCGACTTTTCCAAGAGTTGAAGAATTACAGAATTGCCCCAGAAGACTTTATTATTTACAAAAAAGCCCCAGAACGTGTTTTAGCATTATAATTAGGTTTTTCAGCCACTTTTATGGCTAAGCTTTCATTACTTTGATTTTACTTTGGTTTTTGGAGAGACAACTCTGAACTCCTGTTTTCTATTGTTTTCTTGATGATCTATTCAATCATGTTGTTTTCAATCTCCATGTCTGAGTAGATCCACTTTAGGTTCATGGTTCTCATAAGGGTTTTCTCTGAATGCTAGGTTGATTAGTTTATTAGGATTCACCATCTGAATTAGTTCTTCGCCTTAGGTTGTGTTCAAAGCTAATTCTAGGTTGACGAATCTGGAACATAGATCTTAGGATAATTGATTAGGCACGACAGTGCGATTAATTACCTGATAGAACCTTAAGTGAGCAAATTGATTATTCGCAAAGAGATTTGGTTTAATTGATTTGTGACCATATCAAACCTGAACTTTAAAGCTGATTTATTCTTAGGAATTTGCAAAGAGATTTGGGATTCTGAGGTTTAGATTTAGATAATTCTCGCAACGAGAGTTGGTTAATTATATCTTAGTGATTTGAGTTCAAGAACCGCGCTAAATCTGATTCATGTTAGTTAGTTTATCTGCATTCATTGATTTCCTGAGAAATACCCTGTGCCTATATTTTCCTCCATCGAATTTACAACCCTTTTACTGTTTATTGCTTTTGTTTCATCTGATTTGCTTAGCTTGATTCGATACTATACAATCTATTGTGTGATTTCTGTGAGTCCTTGTGTTCGACCCCTACACTTACTACAACAACTGTTTTAGTACTTTTTAGGGTATTAATTTGAGCATATCAAATTTGGCGCCGTTGCCGGGGACTCAATTTCGCCATTAGATTTTAGCTGTCGAGTTTCGACTAAGTTCGTCGGTATCGATCGATACTATCTAGTATCGATCGATACTCGTCGTTTTCTTTTTGGTATCGATCGATACTCATCACGTTTTTGTTACTAACGTTCTTGACTTTTGTGTTTCAGGTGCATGCCTAATCGTGAAACCAGAGGGAACAATAGCACTCTGCTAGTTAATCTATCGTTAGAGAAGCTAGCACGTTTAGAACGCACAAGCAGAAAGGCAAAGCAAACATCAGGGATGAACAACACAGTGGTATTAAGACCTGATGAGAGAGGGCAGCGACTTGATGAAGCTGGATTGGGCGTCTTGTACGATTTCACGCCGATCTCTCATGGGTTTTTCTGTCTTACTTGGCGGATCTCCTATTCCTTGTAAGAGTAAGAAACAATGAGTTGTTTCTAAATCTTCCGCGGAAGCCGAGTATAGGTCCATGTCTTTCACTATTTCAGAGCTCAAGTGGATTTATATAGACTCTTGTATGACTTTGGATTCATGGTAGCCTTGAATTTTTGCTCTTCGAATTGTCTTGTCGGAAGAGCCTATTAAATTGTTTTGCGACAATAAAGCGGCTCTACATATCGCAGGCAACCCCGTCTTGCATGAGCGCACCAAACACATCAAACGAGATTGTCATTACATAAGGGACGAGATTCAAAATGGATTGGTACAAACTGCTTATATCCCTTCAACCCATCATTTTGAAGACATTTTTACGAAAGCTCTCGTTTTACAAGCGTTTTTTCTTCATGATAAGTTGGGCATTTGTGATCTCCATGCGCCAACTTGAGAGGGAGTATTGCGGATGGATTTGTAAATATTTCTTCTCTCATAAGTTTCCTTATTTGTATAGAGAACCAGGGTTCTCACGTTTGTATATATATAGTTCTTTGTATGTAATAAAAGTCAAGCCGTTCTTCCAACTTTCACAAGAAACTCAAGCAATTAGCTTTTAATTGGAGCCAAGAAAACAAAGACCATTTAAAACAAAATACATCACTTTCGAGCTCGCCACAACATAGCCAACAAGAGCAACCATGGCTGGTGCAGCACACCTATGAACAGTATTGGAGAGTAAGCCAAACTGCTGAGCCAAACCATACGATGGTATATGTTGTCACCACCTTCACGAAATCGTCTTCTCTTCCTTCATCAAATTGAATGGCGGCTAAAAATTTCCCAACCCCCTTAATGACATTCTTTATAAACTTGGCCCCAATCTGTGACATTAGATTAAAATGAAAGATTAAGAGGATAAATCGATCCATAACTCCACCACGCGGATTAATCTGGCCTAAGCATATTTTCTTAATTGGATAATTAGTACCATCATCATTTTTTCCGTAAACATTGGAAAAATCGACGCAGATTTATGTAAAATCGTTGCAAGGATAAAGAGTCACAATTTTTTTTTGAGAAAACGTACAAAGCTAATAAAAATGGTAAAACATAAAACCCAACAACCAACTAAATTTTAGAGAATTCAGACATCAAGACAAAAACTTTAAGAGAACCAGTTTAGTCGACTTCCTCGATCTTTGGGCCAGCACCGCCCGAAGAAGGAGGAGCTTCATCGTCATCCATTCCGGCGGGAGGACCACCTGCTTCACCACCAGCCCCTTGATACATCTTAGCGATGATCGGATTGCAAACACTCTCCAACTCCTTCATCTTGTCTTCGAACTCGTCTGATTCAGCCAATTGGTTACCATCAAGCCATTGGATTGCCTCCTCAATCGAATCTTCAATCTTCTTCTTGTCTGCAGCGGGAAGCTTCTCACCGATCTTCTCATCACGGATTGTGTTTCTCATGTTGTAAGCGTAGTTCTCAAGAGCGTTCTTGGCTTCGACCTTCTTCTTATGCTCTTCGTCTTCAGACTTGTACTTCTCAGCTTCTTGCACCATCTTCTCAATCTCGTCTTTAGACAAACGACCCTTGTCGTTGGTGATTGTGATCTTGTTCTTTTGGCCTGTGGTCTTGTCCTCTGCAGAGACATTGAGGATGCCGTTTGCATCAATGTCGAAACAGACTGTGATCTGAGGGACACCACGTGGAGCCGGAGGGATACCAGAGAGCTCGAATTTACCGAGGAGGTTGTTGTCTTTGGTTCTAGCTCTCTCACCTTCGTAGACTTGGATCAACACACCTGGCTGGTTGTCTGAGTAAGTTGAGAAGACCTGTTCCTTCTTGGTCGGGATTGTTGTGTTTCTCTGGATCAGAGTAGTCATGACTCCACCAGCTGTTTCAAGACCAAGGGAGAGAGGTGTGACGTCAAGCAAGAGAAGGTCTTGGACCTTTTCGTTTCCTTCACCGCTTAGAATCGCGGCCTGAACAGCTGCACCGTATGCAACGGCCTCGTCAGGGTTGATGGACTTGCAGAGCTCTTTGCCGTTGAAGAAATCTTGAAGAAGCTGTTGAACTTTGGGGATACGTGTAGAACCACCAACAAGGACAACATCATGAACTGTACTCTTGTCCATTTTAGCATCACGGAGACACTTCTCAACAGGCTCCATACACTTGCTGAAAAGATCCATGTTGAGTTCTTCAAATCTAGCACGGGTGATCGGAGAGTAGAAATCAATCCCCTCAAACAGAGAGTCAATCTCAATGGTGGTTTGCGCGGTGGAAGAAAGAGTCCTCTTTGCTCTCTCGCAGGCTGTTCTCAATCTCCTGAGAGCTCTCGGGTTACCGCTAATATCCTTCTTGGTCTTCCTCTTAAACTCTTGAACAAAATGGTTAACCATTCTGTTGTCAAAATCTTCACCACCAAGATGAGTGTCTCCAGCAGTAGCCTTCACCTCAAAGATACCTTCTTCAATGGTGAGAAGGGAGACATCAAAAGTACCACCACCAAGATCAAAGATCAAAACGTTCTTCTCTCCAACACTGGTTGCCTTCTTGTCAAGACCATAAGCAATGGCTGCTGCGGTCGGCTCGTTGATGATACGCATAACATTCAACCCAGCGATCACACCAGCGTCCTTTGTGGCTTGGCGCTGAGAGTCGTTGAAGTAAGCTGGAACAGTGACCACAGCGTTCTTGATCGAAGAGCCAAGGTAAGCTTCAGCGATCTCACGCATCTTAATGAGAACCATTGAAGAGATTTCCTCGGCGGCGAATTGTTTGTCTTCTCCTTTGTAGTTGACGACGATCATTGGTTTCTCGGCAGGCCCAGGGATGATCTTGAATGGCCATAACTTCATGTCGCTTTGGACGGATGTGTCACTGAATCTACGACCAATCAATCTCTTTGCATCTATCACCATTAACAAAAACGAAAAACAGAGTTCAGTCACACACTCGAAGCAATTTCTAAGCAACTTAGAAAAGCAAAATCAACAACCCATATATGCATGAAATCGAAATCGAAGTAAGATGATTCCTATAAACCCTAATAATCAGAATCATGCAAGCCACATATCAAAAAGATGAGATTACATACCGAAGACAGTGTTGATGGGGTTCATGGCGACCTGGTTCTTAGCGGCGTCACCAATCAACCTCTCGGAGTCGGTGAAGGCGACGTAAGACGGCGTCGTTCGGTTACCTTGATCATTAGCTATGATCTCAACACGGTCGTGTTGCCATACTCCGACGCAAGAGTAGGTTGTACCGAGATCGATTCCGATCGCTGGACCTTCTCCTTTACCCGCCATTATCAAATATCAATCAAAGTAAAAGAAGAAATTCAAAAGATGAAAGACGAAAAGCTTTGAGCAGAATTACTAGGGATGAAGAAAGAGCGTCAAAGCTGAGGTTTATATAAGCACAAGACTTGATGTTTCCAGAATGTTCGGTCAGGTTTAGATTGATCCGACGGTTCTAAAGAGATTATACCATTTCCTAATTCTTAGGCAAAAAGGAAATAGAGCAATTTGAACAAAACAGGAAATTTGGAAAATTGCTCTATCGTTTATAATTTTATATGCTGGTCGACTAGTCGGCTAATTTTATATTGCCACGAGAGCTTCGATATGCAGAGTAGTGGGTCCCAATTAGGTGGTCGACTAGTCGGCTAAGATCATCCCATTAGAGACTTAAGGACTGGGTCTTCCGGTTTTTTTAAAAAATAATAAAAAAAAAAATTGTTTTTTTTATATCGTGACCAATGGCGTCGCGACACGTGTGCAGCTTTTGGGTGAGACATATGTCTTGGGCTAGACATATGTCTCGGGTGGAGATGCTCTAATCTTTTAAATTTTGGTATTTCAAAGCATGAAACATCGCATCCACAGTTTAAATCATCAAAATTTATTGATTTTTTTAATTTAAATTTTTAGCTTGTTGACTAAGCCAAATTAGACATATCGTTTAGTTGCTAAATGGAATGGATAGACTGGATTAAAAAACCGTTGTAAATCACAGTTAAATAAAATAATGTCATTCCACTTTTCTTCCCCAAATCGATAAAATCCCAAAAAAGAAAGAGGAGATAACGTCGTTTCATTTAACCGTGATTTATAATGGTTTTTTTAATTTCGTTTATCTGTTCCGTTTAACAACTTAACAACGTGTTTAATTTGGCTCAGTAAAAAAAATTAAAATTTTAAATTGAAAATTAACAGACTTTGATGGCTGCCTAGAGATTTAAATTGAAAATCAACATACTTTGATCAAAAAAATCTTTATGTGTATGATAGGTAATTTTTACAAACTAAATTTTGATTTAACACAACCGAACTCATAAGATAATCTATAATCTGTTTGGTTACGATATGTGTTTTATGTGTATGCTGTTTAGTTGTGTAATTTACAAAATCTATCCGATTACGTTGTAGTAATAGTTAATAGAATAGAATACATGGTTACGTGGTTACGTTGTATTCATGGTTACATGATTACGTTGTATTCACGGTTACGTGGTTAAGTTAATAGAATAGAATATTAACTTAACGTAGCTTAGCCTTTTCGCAAAAAAAAAAAAAAAAAACTTAGCGTAACTTAATAGAATACATGGTTACATGGTGCTCTTCAATTATTTTTCTTATTATTTTTATAATTTTAACTTTTATTTTTATTGTTTACAGAAATATCATCAAAGGAACGATGAGTACTGGAATTCAAAATAACAACAAGGATTATTTAACATTGGATCAGTTAAACAGAAAGTGTTCCTATCGTCGTATTATATTACGTCTTATCGGAAAGTGGGAGGTAAGAAATTGAAAAACTTCTCGGTTAACATAAACGGCGTCTGTGTGTGTTCAGCAACCTTCTCGGTTAGCATAAACGGCGTCTCCTAAGGTTACTTTAAAGAAAAAACTGGGCTCAGACAAGGTGATCCTCTCTCTCCAATCCTTTTTGTCATGATCATGAATGTTTTATCTCAAATGCTGAATAAATGTGCAGAGGATGGATTATTCAACTACCACCCATGATGTGTTGATCTAAAACTCACACATCTGGCATTCGCGGATGACTTACTGATATTTTTAGAAGGTTCTGAAACATCTCTGGAGGCCTACTACAGATTCTATATTCTTTTGAAAAAATGTCAGGATTGGGAATAAATATATCAAAAACTTCCTTGTTCCAATCCGGTCTTGATGAGGCTGAGCTTTAGAGAATTAAGCAGAGATTCAAATTGGAAGCTGGGTTGTTACCAATCAGATACCTGGGCCTTCCTCTTCACAGCAAGAAACTCTCTATTGCCGATTGTGATCCATTGTTATGTCAGATACAAAAGAAGTTGAATGGATGGACAAACCATTTTCTGAGTCAAGCAGGAAGACTAACCCTTATATCATCTGTCATAGCGGGTATAGTAGGTTTCTGGACCCAAGCATTTATCCTCCCGAAGAGGATCTTAAAGAAGATAAATTCATTATCAAGTTCCTTTCTTTGGAGCGGTAAGGCCGACAATGCAAAAGGAGCAAAAATTGCTTGGTCGCAAATAACTTATCCCAAGGAGGAAGGTGGTCTGGGGTTAAGAAATTTGAAGTGTTGGAACGAGACTTGTGCGATGAAGCTGATATGGATGTTGTTTTTCCGAGCTGGATCAATTTGGGTTGCTTGGATGAGGGGAAAATATTTGTCATCGTCTTCTTTTTGGGCTTTAAATGAGAAGAACTACTCTTTCTCTTGGATGTTTAGAAAGCTTCTTAAACTTCGAGAAAAAACTTTAAAGTTCTTGCGGATTCAAGTAGGCAATGGTGACAGTACTTTCTTCTGGTGGAATCCTTGGACCCCTTATGGTCCCTTATACTATTTCTTGGGTTCTGATGGTCCAAGTCGTCTTGGGATTCCGCTTTTCTCAACGGTTCAGGAACTCAGAACATAAACTGGTTGGTCTCTTCCTCTGGCGAGAACAGAAAATCAGGTTCTGCTTCTTTCTTACATCTCATCCATCACTCTGTCATCCTCTTCCGATTCCCCGATTTGGTATATTGAAAACTGTCCCCAAAAGTCTTTCTCTTCAAAGTTAGTTTGGAACAGTTTAAGACAATCCAAACATCCGGTGGTTTGGGCTCCCTTGGTTTGGCATAAAGCAACAATTCCCCGTCACGCATTCTCTTCTTGGCTATTCATGTGGAATCGCAACCCAACTTTTGATAGGTTGGTGGTTTGGGGGACGGATGTTGATCTAACTTGTCTGCTTTGTGGCGCTGGAAATGAGTCTAGAGATCATCTTTTTTGTGAATGCTCCTTTTCAAAAGAGATTTGGTTTCGGGTAACTTCGATTCTTCGGATCTCATCTCCTCCATTTTCGTGGGCTGGTGTACTGTCTTGGCTTCCTACTGCCACAAATGAAATTCTGTCTCTTGCGCTTCTCCAAGCTTGGCAAGGGAGCATCTATGTAATTTGGCAAGAGAGGCATATAAGATCACATCAAGGCATCACTCTTCCTGCCTGTGCGGTGTCGATCGACACCGTGTAGTATCGGTCGATACTTATGGCCGATTCCTTCTCTTTCTCCGCGACTGTGGTATCGATCGACACGGACTGGTGTCGGTCGATACTCCTCCTCTAAATCTGCTTCACGTTAAAACATAAGACACAAAACCAAAAATTAAAAACGAAAATAAAAAACGTATGTACAGACTCACCAGTGGGTTGCCTCCCACCAAGCGCTTGTTTAACGTCACGAGCTTGACTTTGCTCAGGTGATCAGTCGGAGCGAGGTCGAGAGCTTACTCCCATGCAAGTTCCACAACTAGATACTTGCAGACTTAGAGTTCTACTCAACATGCTCTCTATAAACTCTCTTCCTCTCTCTTTCAGCTCCAGAGTAAGAATGATTCTAGCCTTGGAGAATAATTTTGAGGTTCTTTTGCACTTCACCTTATATTCAATCGAATCCCCATCACAGTTCTGAGGGATTAAGGTCATAGAGGGAGCACCTTTTACTTCTTTGCTCTTCACCTTCTTCTTTGCCTTAGCTGTTTTGACGTCTTTCTTGGTGATGACAGAAGGACTATCTAGAAGGTCTATGACAGTTGGCTCGTCAGGAGGCTCTTCCAAAAGATCAACTACCAACGTCTCTCATGTAACAATGGTGATGCAAGAGATATGTGTGGGAATTCCTCTAGTAGGAATGGCTTTGTAGTACACCTCCTAGTCAATGTACGAGAACGAGATTCTCTTGCTTGGTGTATCTATAATTGCACCAACCGTAGCCATGAACGGTCTTCCAAGAATCAACTGCGTACTAGATCTTGCACTCATCTCCACAACCTGAAAATCAGTAGGAACCAGATAATCTCCTACGTTAACCAGCAAATCAGAGATTGTACCATATGGAAGTGAGGTGGAACAGTTCGCGAATGTGATAGATGTCTTGGGAGATCGAATATCAACTCCCAATCTCTGACATGACATTGACGCTAGCCCCCGAGTCAACGAGAGACTCTTTGAATTCAACTCCAGAGATAGAGCATGGAACTGAGAATATTCATGGGTCTTCCCTCTTAGTCAACTACTTCATCGGTGGTGGTGTGTTTCTTGCTTTAATGAAGAGTGCATTGATCTCTTCTAGAGTTTCTCTGTAATCTCGGAAGTGGCTAAGCAAAGGGCGGTATTCCAAAGCTTCTTCAAAAGACATCGTATGGGGAATCTTCCTTACCATCTTCTCAAAACCGAGCAACTTCTTTGCAGTAATGGGGTCTCTGAGATGTCTAGATAGATCAGGAAATGGCATCTTAGGCTTGTAAACCCTTTCTTCAATCAAATCAGGTGTCTTCTCGACCTCAGGGTGGGTATCGATCAACACAGGAAGGGTATCGATCGATACACAGGGTTTTGACACGTCTCAAAAAAGTATTTGGACTGGTGTCGATCGATACTCGGTGGTGTCAGTCGATACCCTGGGATTTTCTGAATCCTCATCGTCATCTTCTACAGGATCATCGAAAATTCCTGCATTCAAACCCTTTTCTACCACTGCAGTGACCTCTTTAGCACTTCCTAAGGTGATTGCATTGACGTGTTCATTCTGTGAATGAACCATCTTTCCTTTGACAGCTGTTGTAGTCTGAGCTATTTGAGTTTCCAACATCTTCTGACGAGTGTTGAAAGATTCAATTTTCCCATTCAGATCTGTGTACATAGCGTCCATCTTCCCATTGAGGCATACTGTCATTTTTTGCTGTCCCTGAAGAATCTGTTCAAGCATAGACTCAACTTTGCTCTCTGGGGTTTTGACAGGTAGAGGTTATTAAGACGAACTCCCATAGTTCCTGGTATAGCCACTGCTCATGAATGGTTTCTGGACAAACTGATTCGACCCAAAACCAGCTCCACCAATATAGTTAACATCCTCCACTTCATCTTCAGCAGTAAAGTGGACCGCTTTTTGGGTCTTTCCCATCAACAGATTGTGCATTGAATCCAACTTAGCATTCACCTCTGCGATTCAACTGCTATCCAAGTTACCAGCTTGCTTCTTGCGCTCCATGTCTGCATTCTTGGTACTATTGCTAGATGTCAAGTTCTTAATCAGCACATAAGCGTCCTCAGGATATCTGGTGTTGAAATTTCCATTGCTCGCAGCATCCAAAGCCATCTGGTACCTCAAATCAATCCCTCTGAAGAAAAGACTCAGCAGCTGAACATTAGTGAACCCATGATGTGGACAATCCCTCTGATATGACCTAAATCTGAGCCAAGCAGCCTTATTCCTGAGCTCCTCGGATCGTGCATCATCATAGAAGTTTTTCAGGATGGCATTCTTAGTCTCCTCCCAAGTAGTCATTGATCCCACTGGTAACTGCTTCAGCCAATAAGCAGCATCTCCACCAAGAGAGTATGGGAAGAGCTTACAGAAGAGGTAATCATAGGATACTCCATGGCACTTGATGCTTGTAACCAAGTCCTCAAACCTCTCAATGTGATCCATAGGGTATTCATGAGAAAGACCATGAAAAGGGTGCTGACCCACAAGAGTGAAGTATGCAGGTTTCAGCTCAAAGTCATTCCTCTGAAAAGCAGGAGGGCGAATCGCTGATCGATTGGCATAAAACTGATCAGGCGTGTTGTACTCACCAATTGTTTTACCACGATCAGCTACGGCATTCCCTGGAATCGCAACAACAACCTCCTCAATAATAGGAACTGGAATGATGTTTCCCTCTCCATCCAATCGTTGCCCTCTCTCATTGCACAAATGACCCTCTCGGTCTCTGTAAGCACCAGCTGCATCTTGAACCAAAACCATAGGCTTGTTGTTCATCTCTGCTGGCTTCTTTGCTTTTCTGTTTGTGCATTCCAAAAGTGCTAGCTTCTCTAATGACAAATTAACTAGCGGAGTGCTCTTGTTCCTTTTGGTTCCTCGATTAGGCATACACCTGAAACACAAAAGTCAAGAACGTAAGTAACCGAAATTCACGACGGGTATCGACCGATACCACTAGGGTGTTGATCAATACTCAACGATTTAGACGAAATTCTTTGCTAAAATCTAATGGCGAAATTGAGTCCCCGGCAATGGCGCCAAATTTGATATGCTCAAATTAATACCCTATAAGTACTAAATCAGTTGTTGTAGTATATGCAGGGGTCGAACACAAGAACTCAGGATATCACACAATAGATTAAATAGATTCGAATTAAGTTAAACCAAAAGATGTAATTAAAAGCAATACGTAAATTAAAAGTGTTGTAAGTCGATTGGGAGAAAGATAGGTTCATGGTATTTCTCAGGAAATCAATGAATGCAGATAAACTAACTAATCAGGTTTCAGGTTACGCACGGTTCTTGAACCAAAATCACTAAAGTATAATTAGCCAACTCTCGTTGCGAGAATTATCTAAGTCTAAATCCTAGAATTCCAAATCTCTTTGCGAATCCTAAAGTCTAAACCAGCTTTTAGTTCAAGTTTGATTTGTTCACAAAACAACTAAACCAAATCTCTTTGCGAATAGTTATTTTGCTCACCCTAGTTTTATCAGGTAATTAATCGCACTCTCTTGCCTAATCAATTATCCTAAGATCTAAGTTCCAGATTCGTCAACCTAGAATTAGCTTTGAGAACAACCTATGGTGAATAACTAATTCAGATGGTGAACCCTAAACAATAAATCAACCTAGCATTCAGAGAAAACCCTTATGAGAACCCTAAACCTAAAGTGGATCTACTCAGACATGGAGAATGAAAACAACATGATTGAATAGATCATCAAAGAAATCAATAAGAAACAGGAGTTCAGAGTTGTCTCTCCAAAAACCAAAGTAAAATCAAGCGCATAATAAAACTTGTCCCAAGTTATGAAAGCGTAGCCACCAAAGTGGCTGTAAAACCTAAATAAATACTATTAAACACGTTTTGGGCCTTCTTGTAAATAATAAAGTCTTCTGGGCAATTTTGCAATTCTTCAACTCTTCATTTAAAGTCGCGACTCGTGTCTTGCTGCAGTGAGTATCGACTGATACTAGTCAGTATCGATCGATACTGAAGCTTCAAATCGGGTACTCAGCTACACGAACTTCTGCTTTGCTCCAAAATGCTCGAGAAAGCTCCAATATCACCAATTATGCTCCAAACGTGCTAAAACCTGTAAAAAACTGTAAAACACTACAAAATAGTAGAAAGACTCTATAAAACGGACTTACATCATGGCTTAAACGGGGTAAAAACCATGATATATCAATGTTGATCTAACTTGTCTGCTTTGTGGCGCGGGAAATGAGTCTAGAGTTCATCTTTTTGTGAATGCTCCTTTTCAAAAGAGATTTGGTTTCGGGTAACTGCTATTCTTCAGATCTCATCTCCATCATTTTCGTGGGCTGGTGTACTGTCTTGGCTTCCTACTGCCACAAATGAAATTATGTCTCTTGCGCTTCTCCAAGCTTGGCAAGGGAGCATCTATTTAATTTGGCACGAGAGGAATACAAGATCACATCAAGGCATCACTCTTCCATCGGCCTTCATAGCGAAAACTCTCATTACAACACTAAAAAACAAATGTCAAGCTTTGCAACAAATTGGATCGACTGTTGGTGCATCTCTCTTGGATCTCTGGTCTTCCTAGTGAGCCTAAGGTCTCAGCCTTTCTTCCTTATTTCTAGATTGCTTTCACCCTTTTGGGAGATTGTTGTATTTGATCCCTCCTTCGTACCCAACGTAATCTTTTGCTGGGATCCCCTCTTGCTCTTTCTTTTCTTTTTATGTGGTTCCATTTCCTGTCTATAACTTTTTTTTTTTGTCAACAGCCTTAATACCTATCCCGATTCGGTAAACCAAATTGGGGTACCGAGTTTACATAAGTGAAATCTGATGGGTAGACGCGAGCACCTCGTGCTAACTTATCTGCCACTGTGTTGCTTGCGCGTGGGATGTGTGTGATAGAAAAAAAAGTGAAAAACTCCTTGCTCCTCTTGAACTCCTCCAAATGTAGTGTAAAAGTCGGCCACTCGTTGGGTGTAGACACCATATTCACCAACTCTGAGTAGTCCGTTGCAAAGGCTATCGCCGTCTTGTGATTTGCAATCATACAATGCATCGTCCAGATGAGCGCTTCCAATTCTACGTGCAGCGGGGATAAACTTCTTCGCAGATTACGGGACCCCATAATTACTCCTTCGACTCCCTCCTGAAAGCAGAACCATCCTAAACCAGAATAGTTATCTGTTTCCTTCCACGAATCATCAATATAGCATGTCAGTCCATTATTTTCATCTTGTTGACCCGTATTAAGACCGATTTGTTGGGAGGTTATATCTGGTTCGCTATACTGTGCCGTTTCCCAAGTTATTGCTTCTGTTTCCGCTATCCGCAGAATCTCTTGTGGATTTCTATCCACATTTGAGAACACTTTGTCGTTCCTTTCTTTCCAAATATTCCACACAATCCAAGGAAACATTGTATTCCTTTCCTCTTTTGGGAGTCTCCAAAAGAGATGATCAAAATTGGAGAAAACCGATGTCATCGGGAAAACTCCCGGGGCCGATGGAATGTGAGAGAGTGCCCATGTTTGTAGCGCTGGTGGGCATTCGAACAGAACATGGTTAATCGTTTCCCCTTCCGCTCCACACCGAGGACATTGTGTATCGCAATTTATTCCTCGAGCGCGTAAATTTGCTGAAACCGAAAGACATCCCGAAATGGTTTGCCAAATAAAATGTCGCAATTTCGGTGGACATGCTAATTTCCATGTATGTGCCTGTAATTTCTTTATATCCGGACCGTAGAAGTAATTTCCGCCATTGTCTGGGTTTTGTTGTTCAATCTGGTATCCCGACTTTACCGTATATTTACCTGTTTTTGTATAGTGCCAACCAAGAGTGTCTGGTCGATATGTGCTGCTGATGGGTATACCGCGAATAATTTCCGCATCGGCCGGGTCGATAATTGCATTTATCAACTCCCAATTCCACGTTTGTGTCGCTGGATCAACCAAATGATTGACCCTAAGATTAGGGTAATAATTATACCCCTTACATGTTGCTGACCTCGGGGGAGAAGATGGTATCCAAGGATCATTCCATACTGAGATAGAGCCACCTGAACCAACTCTTTTAATGAGCCCTTTTGTAACCAGAGGTCTAGCCGAGATAATACTCCTCCACCCAAAGGACGGGGAGTATGATCTTATAGGATCTAATGGGTCTGTGTTCCGAAAGTAACGACCCTTAAAAACTCGAGTAAATAACGATTTCGGTTTTTCCATTAACCGCCATAGTTGTTTTGCCAGCAGTGCCGTGTTAAATTCCTCTATTGTTCGGAAGCCAATTCCACCATCTGATTTGCTCCGACACATCTTCTTCCAAGCTATCCAATGCATCCCTTTTTGGTGTCCGTCGGAACTCCACCAGAAACGCGCTGCCGCACTAGTTAATTTTGCGGTAATAGACTTGGGTAGTCGAAAGCATGACATAACGAAAGTCGGCATAGCCGATGCTACCGATTTAAGTAAAACCTCTTTACCCCCTTTGTTTAGTAGCCTTGATGTCCATCCATTAACTCTATCATTATGTTTTTCGACAACGAAATTAAAAATCTTGCTCTTTGCTCCTCCGAGACTTTCCGGGAGACCCAGATAAGTACCCACCCCTCCCATATTTTGGATTCCTAACAATTGTTTTATCTCGTCCTGTACCGCATCTTGTATTGTATGTCCGAAAATTAAGGAAGATTTTGAAAAATTAATTTGTTGCCCTGAGACCGACTCGTACTTTTTAAGTATATTTAATATGGTGTGACACTCCTGTATCGTAGCCTTGCAGAAGAACGGACGTTTTCCGTCCGTGCTTCAATTGGAACGCATCAGTGGTATCTTGACAGTACGGGCATGATAACCTTCCGTGCGTTGTCCATCCTGATAACATGCCATATGCTGGAAAATCGCTAATGGTCCACAAAAGTACCGACCGCATGATGAAATTTTGGTGACAAGAAACATCAAACGCTTCAATACCTTGGTCCCATAACATTCGCAGCTCATAAATCAATGGTTGCAAAAACACATCAAGTGATCTCTTCGGATGCTCTGGTCCAGGAACGAGAATGCTAAGGAACAAGAACTCCCTTCGCATGCACAAAGATGGTGGCAAATTATAAGGTGTTACAATTACTGGCCACAAAGAATATTTTCTTCCGTGCTTCCCAAAAGGGTTGAAACCATCGGTACATAATCCAAGGTATACGTTCCTTGCCTCAAACGCAAAACTGGGATAAATGGATTGAAAATGTTTCCATGCTCCTGCGTCTGAGGGATGGGCGATTTGTCCATCTGTTGTATGCTCTGCATGCCATCTCATTGCTCCCGCTGTGCGCTCTGACTGATATAACCTCTTCAATCTCTCTATTAACGGTAAATACCACATCCGTTTATATGGCACTGGCACTCTTCCACCTGTTTCCTTATACCGAGGTTTGCGACAAAAACGGCATGTCGTACGGTCTGCGTCCTCTCTCCAGTAGAGCATACAGTTGTCTATGCATACATCTATCATCTGATACGGCAATCCTAGACGTTGAACAAGTTTCTGTATCTCATAGTATGATGTCGGTGCTAGATTATCTTCTGGCAAAATATCTTTCACAAAATCAGCGATTGCATCCACGCACTCCTCACTCAAATTGAAATCCGTCTTTATACCCATCATCCTTGTTGCAGTTGATAAAGGGGAATGTTCACCTCTACACCCATCATATAACGGATGTTTAGCAGCGTCTAACATATCAAAGAATCTCCGAGCTTCTAAGTTAGGTTCTTCTCCTCTATCTCCATACTCAGCAACCGATGGTATACTTTCACGAAATGCATCGTTCACCATCTGAACATGACCTACATGACTTTGTACTTCCATTGCGGGTTCTTCTAAGCTAGTGTTATCCCCAATATAATGTTCACTAGTACTAGCATAATTATCCACCATTGTATCATTTTCTCCATGATAATACCAAATCTTGTAACCCGGCATAAACCCATGACAATACAAGTGTGACCATACTTCATCTATCACGATAAATCTACGATTCCCACAATTGGTACAAGGGCAATAGATTTTACCGGTTTTTTTTGCTTTCTTCTGCATACCCGCAAATGTCATGAATTCCTGTAGACCTTCTTTGAATTCTTCCGTAACTAGGCCTGTGTCCGGAATTTGATGAGGCTTGTCCATCCATGATCGAAAATAATTATAAGGATTTGAAGAAGACATTTTCGTAAGGAACTAGATAAGACAGAATTTTTTTTGTTTTGATTATAAATGAAGCGTGGATACGTTTTTATAAGGAAAATTTTGTGCATTTTCCGACGGATTTCTGACGGATTTCCGACGGATCTAATTTAGATATTATCGATGTCGGCAACCATGTCGGCAACCATGTCGGCAAAGTCACCATATGTCGGAAATCCGTCGGAAATTTCCGACGGATGGGTGTCGTCGGAAATCCGTCGGCAGTATGTCGGCAACATCAGCATTGCTCGGAAACTCGTCGGAAAGTCGTCGAAAAGTGTCCGACGGATTATGGTCGTCGGAAATCCGTCGGAAATTTCCGACGGATTTCCGACGGGATACATTTCCGACGAAATTCCGACGGATTTCCGACGGATAAAAAGTCCGTCAGAAAACCGTCGATAAACCGTCGGTAATTTCCGACGGAATTTTCGCCGTCGGAAATTCCGTCGGAAATACCTCTGTTTTCTTGTAGTGGTAATTTTAGTTATCCAAATTTTCTGACTCATTTTATAAACTTTCTTATTATGTAAATTTAGATTATTATATGATATATAAATTATAATATCTAAAAATATATTATAATCGTTCTTGATTGTTAAATTTGCAGTTATTTAATTATATGGAATATTATGGGATATATAAATTATAATATCTACGAATATAGGATATAATCTTTGTTTCAACAAACTGGTAACATTTTTAATAGAGATTTTGTAAGATTTGTTTGTGATTGTTCAAAATTTGAAAAAAATGTAGTAAATATTAAGCAACGCAGATTACAAATTTGTATAATGATAGATGTTTTCGTGATAAACTAACATGGATTTACAGTTTTGGTCCAAAATAATTTAATGTGTAATATATGTCTTCTCATTCATTTATAATAGACTTAATAGTGTTGTAGTCTTATGGTCCAAACTATTGCATACATAATTTCAGGTTTGGTTTACAGATAATTGCATGTCGTCTTCCTGGAACTCACACGTCAGACATTGAAGGTGTGCTCTACATGTTATCAAATTCACGATCTATATAACATCTCCAATATCAATATACTACGTAGCATTTTATGATCTTATGTTGTAAGATTTTTGTTTATAGTTTTAATAGAGGATGGCCAAATTGTTTATTGGATTATAGTAATCGTATAATGTAGCTTTTACTTGAACCAATGAAAAAATAATTTTTTAATTGAACCAATAAAAAAATAATTTTTTAATTGAACCAAAAAACCTGTTTGACAACATGAATGATAGTTATCCAGAAACAAAATAGCCTAAAATAAAAGATTCACTGTTTGGCAACAAAAATTATAGTTATCCACAAAAAAAATTGCCTAAAATGAAGGTATTCCTGTTTGTACACAAAAAGTCACTCTGTTTTAATAGATTAAATGAATCACTTATTAATTTTCCGAATTTTTATGTTTTCCTTTTTTATTAATCGGTTATTAATCGATTTTATTTTTTTCATTATTAATTATTAATTTTTTATTTTATTATTAACTTTGGTTTTTATGATAAATTTACATTTTCTATTTTTACTTTTTGTTTAGTAATTTTATCTTGTAGAATTTGGAATCGATTATAAAATTAGTAAAAAAACATTGAGAGTTTTTTTTTACACATATTAGAATATGATCGATTGACTTGACACGTGTCGCGATAATATGAGTTAACAACTTTAAAACATTCAGCTTTATATAATAAGATATTATTTTGTTTTTGATTTTTTTTATGGGTTATAAAACATTAAATTATAATAAGTGGGAATTGAATCAATATTAACAATTGACCAAAAAATTAAATAAAGAAATTAGTAATGAATAATTCTAAATTAGATATCTCCAATTACGTTGGTCTATTGTAGACTAAACTACCCCTATAAGAGAGAAAGTGATGTGAGGCAAAGAACATTAAATGCTCTCTCGGAGAATATACAATTAAAATATGTAGTTGATTTGGTGAAATATTACGCCCCTCAATGTATTCATTTCAACCGTTCATTAACATATAATTATGGATAGTATTAAAAAAAAATATCAGGTCTCGATTGGTGTAAAATTTGAAACTACAACTGTATAGATAACTAATAATTGATAACGATGTTAACATTGTACTCATTATTACATTTACCTCACATAACTGATAACGATGTTAACTTAAGGTGGACAAAATGCAAACTTATTCCAAAACAATGGCAAGACACATACACATCGTAACAGAATAACAACGCAATACCTTTCTATCATTTCAAACTACAACACTATAGTTAACTGATAACTAATAGTTTACAACAATGTTAACATTTAACTCACATAAGTGATAATGATGTTCTTTTGGTGGGCAAACCGCAAACTTATTCCAAAACAATAGTGAGACACCTACACATCGTAACGAAATAACAACGCAATGCCCTTCCATCATTTGAAACTACAACAATATTGTTAACTGATAACTAATGACTGATAACGATGTTAACATTAAATCATTTTTACCTAAAACTTATTTTAAAGTTAGAAATAATTGCTAAAAATAATTACTTCAAAACATGGTATAATTTAAATGCTGATTTAGATCGTTATACATGTTAACATTAATTTCTATAGATAATGATGATATTAAAGGTTTGGTCATTAAGACTACATTCCAACATAAAGTAGTTAACACATAGCCGCAAAAAAGGCGAAACATAAACACATAAAGCAACACACAATGTTTTAGTAAAATGAGAGATTTTTATATTGACTTTGGCCGTGTTGAAGATCGCTACACAGTGTAAGTCGTCTCAACTAACACAAAGTTTAGTTTCTTCGTCTCTGAGTCTAGTAAGGCCACCTCAAACTATCGGCATGTTTCTACGCCACCAAACATGCAAACACATACCGCAACTTTTTCTCCGGCATCGGGATGCTTATCAGCACACTCTTCGGTGGCCTAATATGATTCATTCTAGTATATAAATAATTGATATTATTGGTACAACTACTATAATAACCGTTATTGATAACAAAAACAAAAATTATCAATGTTATTGGTGTAACTGCGTTGTATGCTGAAAATTCAAGACGATAACTCTATTATCAAAAAATTTAGGCATGCGAGTACTATCAGCAACCTGAAGATCTTTTTAGAAATTATTGACACCCTCTCCCCCATGTTTGTATATGTTAACCACATTATTCAGCAAATGAATTGTGCAATCAATCTTATTATTTGTGCCTAGTTAACGGAAAACTAAGATAAAAGTAGTTAACTGATAACTAACCTCAGTCTTTGATGGTTGTTGTTGTTCTCCCGTGTTAGCTACAACTTCCTCACCACCTTCCTCCAGTACCTCCTCATCCCAAACTTGATTTGAGAATAAATATGTTATCGACACATGTTTTCCTCTCTATTTTTATATATTAGCGTTATAATTAGTTGTATCTAACCGGTTTCCGCACAGTTTGTTACTTTGTTTCGTAGCTTGAGCTTTAGTTGTATGTTTCCTTGGTACTTATTCTTCATCTTCAACCACATATCCAACTGCAATCATTCTCAACGGTAAATCTAGGTCTCCCATCTACAAAAGTTGATAAGTGGTTAGCCCTTATGTTGCTGTGGTGATCCTATTTTGTCTCAATCTCGGGCAAGTCCCAAAGATTATCTGAAATCAAAGAAATATTTTGTTGACTGAGACCACATATAATCTCTATTACCTTGTTTATTATTTTTTTTTTCCGACGAGATCTCCTTCTCGTACGGTGGATGACGGGAGTTCTTCTCTGATAATTCGTCGCTTCCGATAATCATAAAATTTGTCAGTTAAATGCTTTTGGAGGTGTGAAGATAAATTTCAGATATCTCTTATGGAAGAAATGAGCCTTTGTTAAAACCCTAAAGCAAGTAAGTGAGATTTATTGGCTATATCCGATCTCGTAGTAAAACAAACGTTTCAATTGTAGAGTAGGGGTTTATCTGTCATTTTAATGTGAATAATATTCTCAACATAATGCAAAAAAATGACCACCTAATTTTGTTATTATTGAATACCATATCTATCTATATTATTATTTGTGAAGTGATTTGAGCTGTGGTTCAAAGCTCACTTTTTGGTGTCGTTTTGTTAAATGAAAAAGAAAGAATCTGATTGGTTGGTGAAAATAACTTAATATGATTGGTTGATTCATAATTAAATAAAACAATTAATTCCATGATTAAAAACAAAAAAATATGGATCAGCGTCGGGCCTGAAAATAAAGCGGCCCAAAACCAATTTTGTTGGTCTACAATATAATATATTCATGACGGTCGATGATTTTACAAAAATATACGATGGATGTGTTGGTTGGAGATCTAAATTTAGTTCTCGCATGTGGCAGGTTCGAATCCCCAAATTTTTTTTTTTTTTGTTTCTTTTGTTATCCCGTTATTGAATTAATTATTTTAGCTAAAAACATATTTTATCCGAAATATAAGTTTTATTAATATAAAATAAATGAATGTTTGGGAAATGGAATGATAAAATCGAATCTATGTTTATCGCGTTATAATTTAATTGTCCTTCCCTAATTCGTATGTTTAATTTAATTTAATTAATCCGGATTTAAAAATGGATTTATACGAATAAAAAGCGGAAAATATGACATATTTGTTTCGTTGTAATCCGAAAAGGAAGATTTTCTCATCGCAAATAATTAAGATTTTTTTTAAAAAAGATTCATACGATTAAAAAGCGGAAATATAACATATTTTTTTCGTTGTAATCAAAAACGGAAGTTTTCCTCATCGCAAATAATTAAGTTTTTAAAAAAAAAAAGATTTATACGATTAAAAAGCGGAAATATGACATATTTGTTTCGTTGTAATCCAAAACGGGAATTTTTCCTCATCGCAAATAATTAAATATATTTGATTAATAGAAAGATATTATTGTATATGTGTTTATCGGGTTATATAAAAAAAGGGAAACGCGTATATTGTAATCAGAAATAAATATTCGATTATGATGATAATTATCGTTATATAAAAAGAGGCATAAATCCCCTCAACCCTAGATCGTTTTTCTTATAAATATTTTGCGTCTCTTTTCATAATCGTCATGTTCCTTTTTTTTCTTTTACGTTTCTTTGCTAGGGTTTAGTCAATTTTTTTATTTTTCGATAGTTTCATCTAGCATGCGTTTTAATGGTGTTGATTTGTATTTCTGATTTTATCATTCTGTTTTCTCAGGTCACAACGATCATGGTTTGAAGGCAAGTCGATATAATCGGTAATTTACACTTCTAATTCTGGAGAAAACCGTGTTGTGCATCATTACGACTCTGTCGAGGTATGTGTTTCGTGTCTGTCATGTGAATTTGTGTGGTTTTCTTTTATCTATTTCTGATTTGCTATAAGTTTGTAGCCCTTCTTTGAGTTTCAAAAAAGAAAACCACCAATATCGTTTGATATTTGATTTTAAGTTTCAAATATCGCCGATAAGGTTAGAATTATTAATAATCGATTCTTGGTTTTCTTCAAATTGGTATCAAAATTTGAAGAATTTTTATCTGATTTATATATGTTAGTGATCTCTTGTAAATGTTTGTGTTCGTGAAGGTGGGACCAGAGATTTGTCTCTTGAAGACTCATGATGATATTCTGCCTGATTTCACCTCTGACTTTGGCTCTAAATTATGTGCGGTAATCACCAAAAAAGAGGCTTAAATCCCCTCAATCCTAGGCATTTTCTTCTCTCTTTTTCGTTATTGATTATGCAATGCATATTGTTCGGCGATTCTAACTGTTCGGTTATGTTTTTCATTTGTTCGTGTAGGTTGCTCTACCTCTTTTGGATATTTGTCCGGTTTATGCATCGTTGCTCCTCTGTCAAGGTATATGTTTTTTTATGATTCACGTTTGCGAGTTTTAGTGTTTTGTGTTTGCATAAGTTTTTCAGTCTCTTTGTGATTTTTGTTTTTTCGTATGCTGTCCTCACCTATCTTTGGTTTTGGAATTTTATTAGGGTGGTCGTGGTGTGGTTCTGGATTGTTTTGGAGGCTTGCTTTTGTTGGTTTGGTTCCTTTGACCTTTACCTTATAATTTGGTTTTCTATGCTGTCTCTTATCTCTTTTTTGTGATTTTCTTCTCGGTTTTTCGTTGTTGTTTATGCATTGCATATTGTTATGTAATTCTAATTCTTCGGGTTTTTTTCTGTGTAGTAATTGTTACTCTCCTTTTTTTTATTATAAAATTTTCAAATTCGGTAATAGTGTTCTTCGTTTTTGTGTTGTTGTTTATGCATTGTTCGTTGTTCTGCGTTACTAAGATCAAATAGTTGTGTTGCTTTGTTGGTGTAGGTGGGTCTAAGTCTTGGGATATTTGCTCGGTGTCTC
>PKML01016059.1:58748-78609 GCA_002933935.1 Eutrema yunnanense
AAAATAATTTATAAATAAAATGGATTAATGATATTAATATAATTATAAATTAAAATTATTAATTTGTTAATGATCAAGTTTTTTTCATAAATTAATTACGAACCATAACTAAATAATTATTAAAATTTAACAAATTTGTTTGGCATTTTACAATAATATATTTATTGCTAAAAAAAATACATCCACAAAAACCAAGTAAAATCATATATAATATTATCGAGTACGTTGATTTTTCCATAACATATATATAATATTGTCCATTATTTGGGACATATATTTTAGATAAATATTTCACAAATTAAAATGGATTAATGAAAAAAATTGTACACTTGACATTTTACATTATTAATAAATTATCCCTACCAACGAGAACCGAACTCATGTTCCTTTAGGTGTCTACATTTTTTATTTATATGGGTTCAAACACTAGTCAAACCTCATGTTGGTAATGACATTTTTTTATTTTTTTTCAAATAGAATTTTATTATTTGATAAAGTTAACATATATAATTTATTTCAAAATTTTATGAGCTTTAAAACATATATATATATATTATATATATATGTAAAATTATAAAACTAAAAGATTATTAGCGTGTATCGGAAAGCTAATAACATCAGCTAGACAAAGACAATAATAATTTTCAAAGCTATAATCCAAATATTCTTAAATTTTTTTGAATTAAAATAACTATATAAAATTAAATATTATATGATACATATATACATAAGTCAACTGTAAACCACACCTAACCGTTGACAGAAGAAAAGAAAAAAAAAAAACCGCACCTAACCACACATATTTTGATTCTTTTGCAACCGCACGTGCGTTTCATGTTTTCTTTCTGTTTCTGAAACGCACCCAGCTTTTTTCTGAAACGCAACCACACCTAACCGCACCTGCATTTGAACGATGAATGATGACATGTTTTGTAAAACACACAGCGTTTAAAAAAAACGCACCAAACATTCAAGGCCTAAATTGAAATAATTTCCAAATGTCAAATTTCCAAATATCTATTTCACCTAATGAGGCTGACTCGTAGTGGACTGACTCGTGTCGCAGAAGACAGTGCCTTTGAGCTTTGTCCTTATTAGATTTACTGAGATGAGATCTGTGCGTGGACAAGGCGCAACTAAGAGAATCTGAAATGAAACTCTTTTTCTTCCTCAACCTTATTCTCACTTTATTTGGTTTCTCACTTTTGTTCCTGAAATATTCACACAGTTCGTGTGATTTTCTCAGAAATTTAATCTCTTATTGCCAAAAACTTCGGTGTCAAGCTCTGTTGTGAAAGATTTGGAATTTGCAATTCCGTGCAGAAAATGGAGGTGAAAGATTTGGAATTTGCAGTTAATGGAGAGATTTTCAAAATCAACTCTGTTGATCCTTCTACGACTTTACTCGAGTTCTTGCGATTCAACACTCCTTTCAAGAGTGTCAAGCTCGGTTGTGGCGAAGGCAAAATCTCTCTCTCCCTCTCTCTCTCTCTCCCTCTCTCTCTCTCTTCTCTGTTTTGATATTTAGGGAAGATTTAACGTTTTAAAAGGCGTAACCTTTATGTACAGAAACAATCTATATGTGTAGTTGGAGTCTCGTGTTTAAAAGCTTTCCTTTTTACCTGAATTAGTGAAATTCAGGAACAGAGAAACCCAATTTTTGTGAAATCCAAATCTGAGTTCTTCAGACAGATTTTGATGTCTGACTCAAAATGTGTTTGTAATTTAGTGCAGGAGGGTGTGGTGCTTGTCTTGTATTGTTATCAAAATACGATCCAGAGTTAGAGCAAGTGGAGGAATGTAGTATAAACTCTTGTCTCACTCTTCTCTGTAGTATAAATGGATGTTCCATTACAACATCTGAAGGTCTTGGAAACACAAAGAAAGGTTTCCATCCGATCCACAAGAGATTTGCCGGCTTTCACGCCTCTCAATGCGGTTTCTGCACACCGGGGATGTGCATTTCTCTCTACTCAGCTCTTGCAAATGCTCACCGTAGTAACAGCTCCGGCCTCACGGTTTCAGAAGCTGAGAAATCCATCGCTGGAAACCTTTGTCGATGCACTGGTTATCGTCCCATTGTCGATGCTTGTAAGAGTTTCGCTGCTGATGTTGACATTGAGGACTTGGGGTTCAATTCCTTTTGGAAAAAAGGAGCAAGCAAAGAGGTTATGTTGAAGAATTTGCCTCCTTACAATCCAAAAGACCATCTTGTGACAACATTCCCTGAGTTCTTGAAGAAGAAGAAGAAGGTTCATAATGGTTTGGATCATTCGAGGTATCGTTGGACTACTCCTTTTAGCGTAGCTGAGCTTCATAACATATTGGAATCTGCTAATTCTGGTGACTCGTTGAAGTTAGTTGTGGGCAACACAGGGACGGGGTATTACAGAGACGAGGAGCGGTTTGATAGATATGTTGATATCAGCCACATTCCGGAGATGTCGATGATCAAGAAGGATGAGAAAGGAATTGAAATCGGAGCAGCTGTAACCATATCGAAAGCTATTGATGCTTTGAATGAGGAAAGCAAATCTTCCTACATTTTCATGAAGTTGGCGACTCATATGGAGAAAATTGGCAACCATTTTATCAGGAATTCAGGGAGTATTGGCGGTAATCTAGTCATGGCGCAGAGCAGAAAGTTTCCTTCTGATATTACCACGCTTTTGCTCGCTGCAGATGCATCGGTGTATATGTTAAATGGCAGGAAAACCGAAAAGCTTAGGCTACAGGAGTTTCTTGGATTGCCTCCGATATTAGACTCCAAACGAGTTCTTTTAAAGGTCGAACTTCCATCATGGACTGCTCTTTCTGGTGATGACACTGATTTACTCTTTGAAAGCTATCGAGCTGCACCTCACTCTATTGGAAACGCATTGCCGTATGTGAATGCTGCTTTCTGTGCACTAGTGTCTTGCCAAGAACAATCAAGAAAAGGCGTAATGGTGGACAAATGCTTGTTGGCATTTGGTTCTTATGGCGGTGATCATTCAATCAGGGCGACAGAAGTCGAGGATTTCCTGACAGGTAAATTTCTCAGCTACAATGTTCTATATGAAGCTGTGGGTTTACTTAGAGGAATCATAGTTCCCGGCAAAGATACCTTGCACCCTGAGTATAGGAAAAGCTTGGCTGTTGGATTTCTTTTTGAGTATTTCTATCCACTGATTGAGAGTAGCAGTAGAATATGTAGTCTCGATTCAGGGGAAAAGAATAGCAACGGCCATGTCGGTCTCGCAAAATCTCTTTCCTTCCTCTCATCTTCACAGCAAGTGTTAGAGAACAATGAATTTCAGCCTGTCGGCGAAGCGGTTATCAAAGTTGGAGCTGCATTACAGGCTTCTGGTTAGCTCTTATGCCTTGTGTTTTGATCATTTTTAGTAACTTGATTTTGGCTCAACCCACGGGTAAAGATCCAATATAGGGCCTTACATGAGCTTTCTCTCAGGTGAGGCTGTTTTTGTTGATGATATTCCGACTTTACGGGACTGTCTACATGGAGCATTCATATATAGCACAGAGCCTTTAGCAAAGATAAAAAGGATACGCTTTAGTGAGAACGTGACTCCGACTGGAGTTTTCGCAGTTCTTACTTTCAAGGATATTCCAAAACAGGGACAAAACATTGGTTCTAAGACCCTTTTCGGCCCGGGACCTTTATTTGCAGACGAACTAACTCAATGTGCTGGTCAAAGAATAGCTCTTGTGGTAACTCCAATATTGTCTTCTTTTTCATTCCGGCTTGTCTTTCTTTGCATAACTAATAACAAAATACGCGGCTTCGCAGGTTGCAGACACACAGAAACATGCAGACATGGCAGCAAAAGTTGCAGTAGTTGAGTATGATACAAAGAGTTTAGGAGAACCAATATTAACTGTCGAAGATGCAGTCAAAAGATCTAGCTTTTTCGAGGTTCATCCCATGTTTTACCCTGAACCAGTCGGTGATGTATTAAAAGGAATGGAAGAAGCTGAGCGAAAGATACTCTCGGCTGAGGTATCACAACTCTCTTTCCCGATCTTTAACACCAAATTTTTGTAATGACATCCTTAGGCTCATCTCATGTGTGTTATTAAAACTTGGTTATATATCCAGTTTAGGCTTGGATCACAGTACTTCTACTATATGGAGCCACAAACAGCACTTGCCTTGCCAGATGAAGACAACTGTGTGAAAATATTCAGTTCATCTCAGGCACCTGAGTACGTTCATTCGGTAATTGCTACATGTCTTGGCATTCAAGAGCATAATGTGCGAGTAATCACCAGAAGAGTTGGAGGTGGCTTTGGTGGTAAAGCTGTAAAGTCAATGCCTGTAAGTATTACCAGAAATGGTTTGTCTGCTGGTTTCTTCTCTGAATCAAGATCTTTAGGAGAGTTTTGTTATGTGGATTCAGGTTGCAACAGCATGTGCCCTGGCTGCTCACAAATTGCAGCGTCCTGTTAAGATGTATCTGAACCGCAAGACCGATATGATAATGGCTGGAGGAAGGCATCCGATGAAAATAACTTACAATGTTGGCTTCAGATCAGACGGAAAGCTTACAGCACTGGAGGTGACAATGCTAATAGATGCAGGGATCGAGCCAGACGTAAGTCCGATCATGCCGCGGAATATAATGGGTCCGTTAAGGAAGTATGACTGGGGAGCCTTGTCATTTGACGTGAAAGTTTGCAAGACGAATCTCCCGAGTAGAACAGCTATGAGAGCTCCTGGGGAAGTACAAGGTTCTTACATTGCGGAATCCATTATTGAGAATGTAGCCTCGTCTCTTCAAATGGATGTTGATGCAGTGAGAAAGATAAACCTTCATACTTACGACAGCCTCAAAAAGTTCTATAAGCACATTTCCGGTGATCCTGATGAATATACACTGCCTTTATTATGGGACAAATTGGAGATATCTTCAGAACTCAAGAAAAGAGCTGAGATGGTGAAGGAGTTTAATCTGTGTAACGTATGGCGAAAGAGAGGGATTTCTCGAGTACCCATTATCCATCAAGTTATGCAGAGGCCGACCCCGGGAAAAGTAAGCATTTTGAGTGATGGTTCTGTTGTGGTTGAGGTTGGAGGAATTGAGATAGGACAAGGATTGTGGACTAAAGTACAACAGATGGTTGCTTATGGTCTCGGTATGACCAAATGCAAAGGAAGCGAGAAGCTGATGGAGAGAATACGGGTTGTTCAGTCCGACACGCTCGGTTTGATCCAAGGAGGTTTCACTGCCGGTAGCACGACATCTGAGAGCAGTTGTGAAGCCGTTAGGCTTTGCTGCGTAATCTTGGTGGAGAGACTGAAACCTACAATGGATCAAATGATGATGGAGAAGTCAGGTTCCGTGACATGGAACATGCTTATTCAACAAGTAGGTAGTCTAGTATTACTGATTGTTATTTTATCAAAGGCTCTGCATGAATCACCGTAAAGCTTGAATTCTTTTTCATCAGGCGTATTCTCGGTCTGTGAATTTATCGGCGAGTACATTGTATAAGCCAGAGTTTTCTTCCATGGAATACCTCAACTATGGGGTTGGAGTCAGCGAGGCAAGTCACAAGGCAAACTATTGTTTGTTTAAATGTGAGAACCAAACACTAATATGATTTTGTTTCCAGGTGGAGGTAGACCTTATGACAGGAAGAACAGAGATTTTAAGATCCGATATCATTTATGACTGCGGAAAAAGTCTTAATCCTGCAGTTGATTTAGGACAGGTTAGCTAAGCTGTTCCACATATTTTTCTTTGAGTCATTTATTAAGCTAAGCAAGAAACAAAAACTGGATGGTTTGTGAGAAGGTCGAAGGAGCGTTTGTTCAAGGAATCGGGTTTTTCATGGTGGAAGAGTACACTACAGATGAGAAGGGGCTTGTGGTGCAACAAGGTACTTGGGACTACAAAGTTCCTACAGTCGATACCATCCCGAAGCAGTTCCACGTCGAGATTCTCAACACCGGACATCACAAAAACCGCGTTCTCTCCTCCAAAGGTACACTACGCTTTCCTTACCGGAAAATATCCAAAAATGACACATTTGGATTAATACTATCGGATTTACATAAACACAACTTGAGTTATTCGTTTTTGTAAGGATTTTCTACTTAACAATTCAATGGATAACATACCAAGTATTTTTTAATCTTAACATACAAAGTTTTTGCTAGATGTGATTTGCTTTCTTACTCATCTATTTCCGGCTCCATATGCTCAACAACCTCTATATCTGATGCACAGCGTCGGGTGAGCCGCCTTTGCTTCTGGCGGCTTCTGTTCATTGTGCAACGAGATCAGCCGTTGGAGAAGCTCGGAAACAGTCCCTTACATGGAACTGCAATGATGGGAATAGAGACGGGTCTGGTACAGATTTTGAGTTGCCGGTTCCAGCGACTATGCCCGAGGTAAAGGGTCTTTGCGGATTGTATAGCGTAGAGAAGTACTTAGAAGGGAAGATCTGTGGGAAATAAAGGCAAAACTCTCTTTGCTGATTTTTTAGAGCGTTACTACACTCTACACAGGGTGGGCAAAAAAAAAAACATAACCGAAAAAACTGGACCGAACCAAACTGGAATAAGTGATTTGGTTTGGTTATGGTTTAACTTAAAAACCCATTTGGTTATCATTTTTTGAAAAAATTGGTTTCGGTTTGGTTTGGTTAAAAACTGAAAAACCAAATAGTTTTTTCGGTTTTAAAATTAAAATTAAAATATTATATATCTATTTGATATAATTTGGGTTCATCATTTCTATTAACCCGAATTTCCTAAGAAGATCTCCAATAAATCGTCATTCAACTCCTAAGCTTTACTCGTATCGGTTTTAATTGCCATATATTTTCTTTTAAGAGTGTTATTTGTCCTCAAACCATGAAACATATCTTAGGCAAAGAGAATATTGTATGAAATTAACCGAGCTGACATAACGACGGATTGAGTCTTCGAGATCAATTTTGGTAAGCATTTCTTTAACTTCTTGCAAAAAAAAAACCTTTAGAAATAATTATATAACATACATTTCAAAGGTTTATTGGTCTCTATTATGTTATTATGTTGGGTCTTTCCGTCTTCAAAATAAGACAAATATTCGTCAGATTCAGTATTGGATCAAAAACACGACTGTAGGAATTTGTTAACTTAATTTAGGAGATCCATTTTAAGAATTTGTCATGATCGTTGAAAAAACAATGTTGTCATTCTATCCGGTTCCAGAGCTTTTTCTGAATGCATCATGAATAGTGCCTTACGGACTTCCTCCTCTATGGTTTCAGACATAAGCACTTCATTCATCTGATCTGAAATTATAAAAGGGACTACTCTTAAGCTTTCTTCAAATTCCATTGAGGATGAAGAAGTGAATAGTTCCTCAAAGTAATTTACCGTTACTTGTTCAGTTTCCTTGTCTGACGAAACCCACAACCTTATACACTATGAAATATCTTCGCCGGAATTGGCATCACAACCCATATAAATTGAATCTTTAAAACCATCACGTCTAATCCATCTTTTATCGAACCGAAATTGACTTCTTCACCGATGTATTTTTTCTTCCATTTTAGCAACAATTGGTCTATAATCCAACCCAATCATGGCCAAGTCTTCTACAAAGAAATGTCAATATCAAAAATCGCATGCCAATTTTATTTTATTTTTTGTTTCTTTTGGCTTTTGGCTTTTTTTTTACATCTCTTTTTTTTGTATTTGTTGACTTTGTGTATTTAAAATATACTTTAAAGTCGGATTTTGTTTGAACTAGGAACCAACTGGAAAGGTCCCTGACGCGTCACCGAAATAGTTCACAATGGCGTTTATAGGCTCACGAAAGTCAAAAACGGAGTATAAAAAAAACGATCATAGAATGCCATTAACTTCGAAAAGTATTACATCTAAGTATTGACAATAATCGAAAAGTATTACATATGAGTGATGTCAGCACTCCTCTAGTTGAAAAAATGTTGAGGACACTAAGCTTTCGCCAACAAACTGGGAAAGGAAAGGCAGTCGACTTGGGATTTGGGAGAGTCCGATCACGTGAACTCTGCCACCCTTACCAAGGTCATGGCGACTCCCAGAGCTTTGACCGCGAAGAACGATGCAGTCAATTTGAACTAAGGCGCTAGCTGGGGTCGTGCCCATCGTGGTCCCTCCTCCCAAGGCCATTGTGGTGAGCTCGGTTGATCATGAGTCCTCTCGCCCGCTAAATAAGGTGAGGAATGAGGCTACGGGAGCTCAGACCTTAGAGTACAGGTTGAGCTCTTCGAAGGGAAGTGGCTCAACTGGTAGTCGGCCCTTCCATTGGAAGTTTAAACATGCTAAGGATTTTCCGATTACAGAAGATCCATAGTGGATTTCCTATCTACTTCAGCATTGTAAGCCCACATGGTGTCAGCTTCCGGCCTTAAAGAACATGGTCGAGCGCGATGCGTACATCGAAATGGCTCTTGCCAACATGAAGGTATGTAATATTAGAGAATATTATCCCACATCGAAAGTTGGAAGGGATCATAAGTAATATATAAGGGACATGTGCCAATCCACTCATGGCCAATTGATTTTGAGTTGGAAGCCCATGTAACTTAACATAGTATCAGAGCCCGATCCATAATGTCCAACCCGATCCATTATCAACCCGACCCAAAGTTGGTCCATCGATCTATGCCCGAACATACCAAGATTGATTGGCAAAGAGTCATCATCTCGAGGGGGAGTATTAGAGAATATTATTCCACATCGAAAGTTGGAAGAGATCCTAAGTAATATATAAGAGACATGTGTCAATCCACTCATGACCAATTTTGTATTGACTTAAAGTTGGAAGGGATCCTAAATTAAATACATATCCCACTTTTAGTTTTGGGTAAGTATTTAATTTTGTATTGACTTAGTCTTTATGTTTTGTAGGAGATGGAGGTTAACAATCGTTTCACAGCTGTGTTTGAGCAGCGAGTTCGGGATGTGCCTCAACCTAAAGAGCTAAGGGTCCAATCTTCAGGCGTCAAAGGACCGAGAGGCTCAATTGGGTGAAAGGCTAGTCGAGTTCTCCTATTTCAAAGGTCATGTTATGGCCTTGGAGAGCATGGAGAAGGATCTTAAACACAAGCTCAAGGTCGCGACCGACCAGATCTGTGCGCTTCAGGCAGAAAGTCAAACATCGTTAGCTCAAGAAGTTCAGCTTTCCGAGGAGAAGCGGGAGATGAATGCAGCTCGCGAGAGAGACATTCGCCACGCTATTCGTGCTGCGAAGAAGGATCTCTCCTCAAAGTGTCAAGATGTCTTGAGTGGGATCAAGGAGAAATGTGAGAAGAAGAAGCAGAGAACTTCGCGGAGATCGACCTTCAGGAGGTTATCGCGAATCTCGTTCTCCTCAACGAGCTGGTGATCGAAGAGACGACCATCGATGACGAGATTCCAAAGCTCAATGCTAAGAATGATAAGTTCTTCAACCTTTCTGGCCGCTCATGTATCAGATTTCTTGGTCAGGAAGCTCAACCTGCCGGCCTTCTTAGATCACTCGGTGGCAGTAATGATGGCCAACCCAAACACGAGCATCTCGGTAGGCGTGAACCAATTTGAAAGAAATGTCGATGCCGGAGAAAGAGATTGAACCCAGTCAAGGAGGAGGCTGGAGAAAGAGGAGGCATGGATTAGGAGTGATCACGGAGAGTTCTATTCCAAGTTTTTATTTATACCTTTTGAACGAGTTTGAATCCATTGAAATTAAATTGCTTTTTCGTTTTACTCTATACTTCGTCGTTTTCGTGTTTGTGAAAAGACTTAGTCGTTTCGTGGTTCGTTTTGTGCCGAAGTCGAACTATTAGTACGGTTCAATAAGCTGTTTTGTAAATTTTGTTTGTTAAAAGGACTTGGTTGTTTTTCTCATAGTTTTCAGTTCGGGTTGTTTTTGCTTGATTAGCTTAGTCAAAGTGTTGGGACTTCACTATCTTTTTGTGATAAGAGTACTTAGTCTTATTTTTGATTAGTGTTGCAGATTTGAAGTGGAAGGTTTCGTCGTTTATGCCTTAGGAAAATTTGTTATGTGCTTTGACTTCGAACTCGGGATATGATTTTATGAGCGAGCTCGAACTGCTTTAAGAACGCTTTTTACATCATTCGGGGTGAGTAGTAAGTGCAAAGTAAATAGCTCTAATGAATCTTTACTGATTGTAGTAATTCGTTACAAGCAAAGTCAAGCTATCATTTCTTTAATTCGATACAAGGTGAAAAATAAGTAAAGTGGAAGCGATGGTGGCTGCACTTATGGGTTGAGCTGCCTATTTACCTCGCAAGGGATCAAACCTTTAGAACTTGAGTCGGGTACAATTCAAACCGGAGGATGGACCGGATTTACTGACAAACTGTAACATCCCTATCTCAGGTCTCCTGGGAGAACCGGGACTAGGGTATGCTACGCGATGGGGGGCACACAGGATCGCCAGAAAAACGCCCGGTAACAACAACAACCCAACTTTCGATCCAATCTAACCTGAAAGGTGACAAGGGAGGAGGGGTGAGCAATATAAAATTACCCAGTGAGGATGAGTCATAAGAGACCCACTTTCCATCATCAGACAATAACCGAAATAAGTCAGAGAAAGTCTAATCCTAAAACAAGCTCAAGCAGGACCGCTAACTTTACTAACCACAGGATTGTACTCATCTAAAGTCATAGTCACACAACACGGTCTCACAGACATAGTCTCATCACACTATTCGAGGTTCGGCAAAACCTCCGCCGTTAGGGAACTGCTACGCACCGTTATACGTCACAACAGCACCTATGTTGAGGTTGGTAAGGCCTCGCCGCTGGGTTACAGACACTTATCTTTATAAGTCGAAACTGCCCATCTGGGGGTCGGCTTCACCCTTCCACCGTGGGAAACTGCTACGCACCGTTATACGTCACAACAGCCCCCATCCTAACAGTTCTATTATCCACATACATACTTTAACAAGCACAAGCGACCCATGTTATAATGTTCTCGTTCCTTTTCTTAGATGCACATTCGATGTTGAGTTCTTATTTATCATAAATACATAAACAAGAAAATAAACAGGTTCTCAGGCAATGGATTCTTTTTAAGGTTCTATCAATTTAGATTTCCAGATTCAATTACTAGCTCTGCATTCTCCAGCAACCATCAATCATCAACAAGCAAGCAACACAAATACAGAGCCTAACATCCATTTAATCCTAACAAACAATTCTAACAGCTATGGTTTAAAACTAGACTAACGCATCATTAAAACGAGTATTGACGAGAGGATGGGAGCAGCTAGTCCTCACCTGACTGCCGGTGGTGGAGGAGGAGGAGACGGTGAAGGTGACATCTCCAGCTCGCCCCTGGTCTCATCGGAGAAGCTTGGTGAAGGAGGAGGAGAAGAATCAGATCCGATGTCGAGCACTGGAACTTTCATAACTTCCGACTCGGATCTCTGATAGGGGCGATCTCGGTCTTCACGGCAAGAGGACCTCCGGGGCTTCAATTTGATAGGTAGAAAGTCCTCTGGTTCGCGGCGGTTCGTCCGGAAAAGAGCCCGCAAGGTGACGGCGGCGGTTAGGGTTTTCTGGATTCTGGCAGATCCGATACTCGTCACTGGAAGAGCGATAACTGAGGGCTCCAACCTCCGTTCGGGCCAAACTCGGTCCCGAAAGATAGAGAAGACACGGGGCTTCAGTTTGATAGGTTATGCGCCGTCTGGTTCGTCACGGTTCGTCGGGAAATCCTTCTGCAAAGTGACGGACGGTTCCTGAGCGGAAGAGAGACAAGGAGGAGGAGATGGTGACGCCGGTGGAGGAGGAGGGATGGCGCCGGTGAGAGAGAAGGTCACACAGGGGAAGAGAGAGAAGAGCAAGGTGTCGAGAGAGAGAGAAGAGGGAGGAGCCGCGAAAGTGAGAAGAGAAAGAGAGAGAGGAGAAAGAAAAATTAGACTAGGGTTTATTTGTCTCCCTTGCTAGGTTTATTAACGGACCTCGGTTCAATTTGGGAAAAATTAAAATTGGGCCGGTTTGGGTTATCACACAAACAAAACAAACTTGTCAGAAAACAACGATATGACAGCAAAATAAAACAAAAGAGAGCATGCTTACTTCGCAAAGGAGAAAGCATTGCTCACACGGGAGCTTGCAACAATGCTCGGGACACTCTCTCCGGAGTGAAGAACTCCCAACTGACGTCTTTGCGTCTGAGAACTTCACTGAGGCCTTGGATAGCTTCGGTGTAGGGACATATTCGGGGCATACTGCAAAATAAAAAGAGAAAAAGTTAGATTACGATAATAAAGTAAATAAAATTAATACTTCGAACTAATCATATCCTATCTAACCAACAGTAATGGCCCATTTATCTGGCATCCTCGCAAATTTGAATTCGCCGATTGAGGCTCAATTAATTTTAAAGAAGAACACCCGCTCTTGGTAGGTGTCCTTTGCTGGAGTATTGACCAGCGCGTCTCACTAAGACCGCATGAAAATATATATATATATTTTTTTTTTTGGTCAATTCTGTTTTTCATAAAAATTTAAAACTGGGAGTTCTTTTCGGAACCAAGTTTCGACAAAGCGTCTTTCGCTAAACGGTCGGCTAAACAATTGCCACTACGGGAAATAAAGGAAAACGATAAGGAAGAGAAGAGAAGTACAAGGCTTCTAATATCATGCAAGATACCTGCGATCTCATTCAAATCCGACCCCAAACGAAGGGCTTTGACTAGGACTTCCGAGTCCGAGAAAACTTTCAGGTCATAGACCTTTGAAGAAAGGGCATGTTTAAGGGCTGACAGCAATGCTAAAGCTTCAGCTACTAGCGGTGAGGAGATATAAAACCTGGTTTCTGATCCGTGGAGAATGATTTCATCTCTTGAGTTTTTTATAATCCATTCCATGCCTCCGCTTCTATTCTCTGCTTTCCATGCTCCATCACTATAGCATCTCGGGTGGTCTTCACGAGAAGGGAGAGGAATAGCTTGGGGCCTCCTGCCGATAGTTTCAATTCTCTCGTTTGCTGCTTGCCATGATTTTGCTTCCCCGATTGCTTTTGAAATTGTATCTTCTGCTTTGAAAATCCTATTTTCGAAGATCAACAAATTCCTCGAGGTCCATAGGAACCAGATTATCCAGGGGAAGAGGGGGGTCGAAGAGAGTCCCACCGACGGCAGCGAAACAGAGTTATGAAGAAGAATGAGTAGCTGCTGGATGTTTGAGGGAATTGGGTTAGGGGCTGGTCCCATGCTGATGGGTGCTTTGCTCCACACTTCTTCTGCAAAATGGCAAAAACGCAGGATATGCAGGAAAGTTTCAGGTGCCCCACATCTTTTACAACACAGACCGCATGAAAAGATAAAACGTCCCTTTGTAGCGGAGATTATGTTTAACCGTGCATATTTGGAGGAGCTCTTGGTGCCCAAAGGTCACACCCTGATCGCGAGCTTTAATCGTGAACCCGATCAGTCGCCGAACGAAGTTCATGCACATTTGAAGGAAAGCCATCCGGAGATGACTAACTTTCATATGTGTGGTACATTCGAGTTCTTCTTGTAATTTGTCTCTTTAAGATATTTCTATATTCATTAACTTATTAAAACAATCTAATTTGTAGCTACTTGTTTATACCACGATCGATTCATAGTTAAATATGGCACTTAATTTAATTTCCTTCATAAAATCAAACACAGTGTGGGATTTAACACAACTTGTGTTAAGAATATTTGAATAGATGTTGCCTCTAAAGTTGAATTAACAAACATTTATAAGAGTTTTGAACATAGAAACGCTAAATTAAATGAATTAACGATAGGGTATAATCAAAAGTTCATTGAAAATCCAATCCAAATCCTAAAGACGAGAGAAACAAAACACATAAAAAGAGAACAGTAACATTAAAAAGAAGAAGAAGCAACGTAACGCAAGGTCATGAAGACATACCTCATCGTTGAGAATCAAGACGATGAACAGCTTCAGCTTCAGATTCATCTTTTAAGATATATTAATGCATAAAGTCCTCGGAAACATATTTTAATTGACTAAAATCATTTGTAAAACTAAAAAACAAAATTTTAGGGCTAAGTAAAACTAATTAAAATTGAAAACAACCAAAAATACAACTATTTGCAAATCGGTATAACTACAATCTTGTGAACAACTATGTGTAATTTTGGCGGCGCACATGCCAATTTGGCGGTGCACATGTGGTTTTTGTGTTAATTGAGTTTTTATTTTTAATTCATTTTAAATTTTATTTTCAATTGATTTCAATTCAATTCAGGATAAATTCAGTTTTATCAAGTAGTGCCAGTTGTACCGAAATCAAGTTATTCCTAAAAATACCAATTGTACATAAAAAAAACCTTTTTTACCATACATCAAACATTAGAAACCAAAAAAAAAAAAAAAACACAAACATCATAGTTCTCATCAAGTCATCAAGTTTCTAATGCTTCATTTTTCGCCCCATATAAGAATGCTTGAAGAACCTTGATGGAAGGATCATATTTCCTCTTCTTTGATAGTTTTGTACCTTGGAGTATATTTCCAAACTGGATTCCACCACAGACAGCGAAAGCTTGCAACACAGACGGATTCCAAACTGGATTCCAACTGGATTCTTCGACTATGAGAGCCGTTTCCATCTCTGATTCACGGAAGCTTGCAATTTTCGGTGTTTGATTCACTGTGACTTTCTATGTTTTTCGCAGGAGCTTACAACTCCATCCTCATGTTCAAGAACAATTAATACACTAAGAGAAGACCAACGCTGAAACATCAAATTCGTCTTAACTCCATCTGAGCCGACATAGGCGTCGTACCAGGCAGATATGTCGTTGTAGGAGGCATCGTAGCAGCCAGAAGCGTCATAACAATCGGAGGCGGATATGTCGTTGTAGGCGGAGACGTCGTAGCAGTTAGAGGCGGCAGAGGCGTCGTATCATACAGAGGCGTCGTCGTTGCAGAAGGCGTCGTTGCAGAAGGAGGCGTCATAACACCCAGAGATATCATAGCAGTCGGAGCCGACAGAAGCATGGGAGTAGACGGAGGCGTCGTTGCAGGAGGTGAAGGCGTCGTTGCAAGCGGAGACGTCGTAGCTGCCGGAGCCGACAGAAGCGTGGGAGCAAGCGGAGGCCGGAGCTGACAGAAGCGTGGGAGCAAGCGGAGGCGACAGAGGAGTAAGAGCTAGCGGAGGCGTCATAGCTGGCGGAGGCGTCAGAGCTGGCGGAGGTGTCGTTATAGTCGTGGGGAAAAAAAAATCGTGGGAAAAAAGTTTTAAGGATTTTAGATTTTTAGGAAAAAAAAATTGTGGGAAATTTTTTGAGAAATACCCTCAAATAGCACAAAAAATATTTTTTGTTCCAAAACTAGCACTCTAAATTTAAAATACCAAAAATAGTACAACTAATTATTTTAAAATACTTATTTACCAAAAATAAATTTAAAATAGAATTAAACATTATGTTTGGATTCACTATTTACAATTTAGGGTTTAGTTTTTTCCCATTAGAAAATGATTATAAGTTATTTTTATATTAAATTTGTGCTAATATTGTCAAAATTGGTGCTATATTTGTGATTTTCATCTTTGGGTGCTAAATTTGGGAACTTTTAGTTTTTTTGTGCTATTTTGTAGAATTGCCCAAATTTTTTTAGGTTTATGGATTTTAGATCCAAATCATGGGGAAAAAAGAATTGGGGGAATTGATGGGGTGGGTAATTCGATGGGTCGGGTGGGTGATCCATTAGAGTTGGTTGGGTTATTAATTATTGAAATGTTTTAAGGGTAGTTTGGTATTTTGTTGGGTTTTGTAATTAAAAGAAAAAGAAAAATAAATTATATTTTATAACAGGGATAAACTAGCATTTTTTTAAACGACGAAGGTCATCCCAGCAATTTGTCCAAGTTCTTTGCAGAGTATTGACGCAATAGTTTAATAGTGAGTTTGTGTGAAAATAGTTTTTTTTTTTTGTTAAATAAATAAATGCAAAAAATATAGTCTTACAACAAGGACCAATCAAAATGTTTTTTTTTTTCAGGCGTTTGTGATTTTTTTTTTTTTGGTCATATGATGTTATTATTGAAAAAATATGAAAGAATTACAAGAGTCGGATGTCGAAAGATATGACACCGAAGTCAAACGCCCAAAAGAGGGAGACAAAGTTGAAATACTACGCCTAAACAAAGGGAGACAAGTAAGAACCAAAAAAAAATTACAAACAGGAAACGATACCAACAACAACTAACAGTACCAAGCGAGCAAAAGAGAGAAAATTGGAGCAAAGGCGGAACGAGAGTTAAAGGAAAGAAGACGAACACTTTGCCTTATTACTCTTGCGAAAAAGACGACGACTGAACCTTGATAAAAGGCTCCTTGCACAAGATTTTTGAGATCGGAAAAAGCCACGAACAAACAGAGCCTGACTAAACCACCTCCCGAGAAACCGGAAAGCGACATGGTTTTAACACCGGAATTCGTTGGCAAATCTGCAAACCAAAAACTCCAAACCACAAGACCCTCCTCTGATCAAAAGAACCAGATAATCGAAACTAGACAGCAAAGACGACAACGAATGCAAATGAGCTGCTCCGTTAACAAGAATACAGTCAAGCCCCTTCACCAAAAACCACAACTGACTAGAACCAAAACATCAACCAAAAGAGAAGCGAACGCAATCCAGCCAACAAACACATAACACTACAATCAAATCCGCTAAGCACGAACCAAACCATGACCCTAAAAAACCACAAACAAAACAACTAATTCGAAGACAATGGCATATAAACCTCTGAACAAGCCAACATATTCGATTAAACCCCATAATCAACAACTAAGACCTACGATAAGCAAAACCGATGAAGAAACCAAACAAATGGAGCAGAGAATCAGACAGAAGAAGCACAAACGAATCAGCCTCCACAACTTGTAATAGCCAAAACCTTCGGCGAGAACATAGTAGAGAAACAGAAACCGCAACGTCAAAAATCGGAAATCCAGACCATAACTACTGAACCCTACAAGATACGCAAACGGAAACGCCTAACCCTGCAAAATTTGCCGCCGCATCACAACAAAGACCCACGCCGTGAACCTCGCCGCTACTCCAAAGGTCCTCTTCTTCACCAACCGAGCCATCGAGGCATGCATAAGAAAAACAAACATAAGCACAAATTACCGTTTCTTTAGTGTGAATATCGTTGGTATATTACATAATTAACTATTTTTTAATATATATTACATAATTAACTATTTTTTAATTTTAGATATTCGTGTTTAGCTTTGGTTGAAAAATATTTCATAGATGGTAACTTATATAATAAAAGATATTTGTATTGTTTGAAGAGTTAAATACGACCGAGTTTTTTAGAGCATGCTGGCCGATTGTGGGAAATGATGTTGTGGTTTCTATACAATCTTTTTTCGACAAAGGTTTCCTTCCAAATGGACTAAATTCGACCATATTAGCTTTGATACCGAAGAAGACGGAAGTGACAGAGATGAAGGATTATCGTCCGATTTCTTGTTGCAACGTGTTATACAAGGTAATATCGAAAATTATGGCCAATCGATTAAAGAAGGTGTTACCGAAATTCATTGCTCCAAATCAATTGGCGTTCGTGAAGGATAGATTGTTGATGGAAAATGTCTTGCTTGCATCTGAATTGGTGAAGAATTACCATAAGAATACAATATCGTCTCGATGTGCACTGAAGATTGATATTTCGAAGGCTTTTGACTCAGTTCAATGGTCTTTCCTTCTATCGACCTTAAAGGCGTTGAACATTCCGGAGAGGTTTATACATTGGTTGAAATTGTGTATCACAACGGCTTCTTTCTCGGTTCAGGTGAATGGAGAATTAGCGGGATTTTTTAGAAGTGAAAGAGGCCTTCGTCAAGGCTGCTCATTGTCGCCTTGTCTTTTTGTGATTTGCATGCACGTGCTATCTAAATTGCTAGACAAAGCAGCTCAGGATCGACACATAGAATACCATCCGTATTGTCATAATCTGAAACTCACTCATTTGTGCTTCGCAGATGATCTACTGGTTTTTTTAGATGGACAGAAACGATCCATCGAGGGGATTCTTAACGTATTCAAGAAGTTTACGGACATATCATGATTGAGAATAAGTATGGAAAAATCAATATTATACATAGCTGGAGTTTCGGAGTCAACACAAGCAGCAATACTTGAGAAATTTCCATTCGATTCAGGTTCTCTTCCAGTTTTATACTTGGGACTTCCACTCTTGACGAAAAGAATGACGGTAGATGACTATACGCCCTTGATAGAGAAGATCAGATCTCATATAAGTTGTTGGACAGCGAAACACCTCTCATTCGCAGGGAGACTTCAACTAATTGGATCGGTAATTCATAGTCTTACCAATTTATGAATTTCAACGTTTAGACTACCGAAAGCTTGCATCAAAGAAATCGATAGTCTCATTGCTGCATTCCTCTGGTCTGGACCTGACTTGAACACAAAGAAGGCAAAAATTTATTGGGATAACGTTTGTAAGCCAAAGGAGGAAGGATGTTTTGGGTTGAGATCGATAGCGGAAGCCAACAAAGTGAGTTGTATGAAGCTAATTTGGAGGATAATATCATCACACTCATCACTTTGGGTTAATTGGATCTGAATGTACCTAATTCGTAAAAGCTCTTTCTGGTCTGAAAAGATTCATCGTCTCTTGGTACTTGGACATGGAAGAAGCTTCTAAAGTACAGGGATCTGGCGGCCTCATTCGTCAAAATTGAAGTACATAATGGAGCATATGCGTCGTTTTGGTACGATTCATGGTCTCCAATGGGACGACTTATAGACGTGACATGATTACGAGGATGCATCGACCTGGGTATACAAATCCATTCTACTGTCGAAGAAGCACTCGCATCTCATCGACGGAGACGCAATCGAGTCGAAGTGCTAAATCACATTGAGAATATCATCGATCTACAACGTCAAAAAGGAAATCCATGCCCAACGGAGAACGATGTGGTATTGTGGAAGCATACTGTTGACAAATTCAAACATTAATTCAGCTCTAAAGAAACGTGGAAGCTCACTCGAATAGCGCAACCAAGGAAGGAATGGTACACAAGCGTATGGTTCTCATATGGCAAACCCAAATACTCATTCATCACATGGCTCGCAGCTCACGATAGACTAACGAAGGGGGATCAAATGCTTGCTTGGAATGTTGGAGCTTGTGTATCGTGCATATTATGTCAGGAGCCCGTCGAAACACGGAACCATATATTCTTCGAATGTATGTTCTCAATGGAGATATGGAAGGGTCACGCCCAAAACCGCATGGCTTCGCACTTCACACCACATTGGGATGGCATTCTTGCACGCTTAATACACAAGACATGATTCGTCTTTTCCTAATGTGGTACGTGTTCCAGAGCACAATATATTCCATATGGCGGGAAAGGAATGCTAGGAAACATGGTGAAGATCCTATCCTTCCTTCTCAACAAGTGAAGAACATTGACAAACTCGTTCGAAACAGATTGTTGTCTATTCGGAGCAAAGAGGACACAAGGTATGACCAAGGCATAGAAACTTGGTTCACAACAAGATAATTGTAATAGTTATGAATTCAGAAAAGTTTAAATTTAAGTAGGATAAATTAGCATTCATTGTACAATACAATTTTTATATGGATTAATTTTACATTCAATTAAAATAATAATAATAATAATAATAATAACTAACAGAAATTCAAACAAGTGACAAATGGTGCAATAATATCTTGTTTGAATTACCTTTTCTTTCGTGGAAATACCATTGAATGTAATTGTTATGTCTTTTAATAAAACCTTCTATACATGGCATAGTCAACTTTATTTTAATTTTTATACTAAATTGGAATTTTT
>PKML01016059.1:87361-131589 GCA_002933935.1 Eutrema yunnanense
GTGGATCTACTCAGACATAGAGAATGAAACAATCAATATGCTTGAATAAATCATCAATAGAAAATAAGAATAACAAGAGGTTCTTGAGATCTGATCTCGGACGAAGGGAGATTCAGACTTGTCTCAAAACCAGAGTAAAATCAAACACATAAATAAAGCATAACCTAAACAAGTGGCTGTAAAATCCTATTTATAACCTAAAACACGTTCTGGGCCATCTTGTAAATATCAAAGTCTTCTGGGCCAATTCTGCAATTCTTCAACTCTTCATTAAGTCGCGATCCTTCTGTTTCCTCGACGGGTATCGATCGATACTAGGCAGTATCGATCGATACTCAGGTGATTTTGACGTCTCAGCTACACGGATCTTCTGCTTCGCTCCAGAATGTTCCAGAAAGCTCCAATATCTCCAATTAAGCTCCAAACGTGCTAAGACCTGTAAAAGACTCTAAAAGACTCCAAAATACTATAAAGACTCTATAAAAAGGACTTATATCATGGCCTAAACAGGGTAAAAACCATGATATATCAGTGGTGCGAAGTGCGAAGCCATGCGGTTTTGGGCAAGACCCATCCATATCTCCATTGAGTACCTACATTTGAAGAATAGATGGTTCCGTTTTTCGACGGGCTCCTGACAGAATATGCACGATACACAAGCTTCAACATTCCAAGCAAGCATTCAATCCCCATCGTTAGTCTATCGTGAGTTGCGAGCCATGTGATGAATGAGTATTTGGGCGTGCCATATGAGAACCATCAAAATCTCCATATATTATTATGATGATTCGAGTAGGATGGCCTCCGAGGCCATCCAGATCGGAATCAAAGAGTCTACATGGGAAAAGACAATACCTCGGGCTTAAGCCCCTTTTGCAAGGGAATCGACACATACATTGAGAACCCGAGGAATAAAGAAAATATCAAAATAAATAAAAGTAGAACGTAAATGATTGAACTCATCAATTTCTGAGGCCAGAGCAGGCCATTCTTCCTCTTCATTGATCACCTTAACCATCTGTAGGCAATCTGATTCAAAATTCATCGTTAGTGCTCCTAGCTGCAAGGCGGTCTTCATGGCCCATAATAAAGTATTAAATTCAGCATGAAGGGGGATAAAGTTTTTTTTCTTCGCAAATGCGCCAAAAGTTCTTCGTCCGTTCGCTAGCTCGATTACAGAACCACCCCCAAACAGGGAATCATCAGATGCCCATGAGGCATCTATTTGGCACCGAGGTCTTGGTCCGCTTCTCTCAACACCTTGGGGCGAGCCCGGTAGGTTGACGCTTTCTTCCCCTATTTGCGAGACCACTTGAGCAACTTTCCAATTTTCTACTTCATGGATGGCGAGTTGAAGGGTATCGACGGGAGAGACATCCTTGCCATTAAAGGCTTTGTCATTCCTAGCCTTCCAAATATAACATATTATCCATGGGAAAGTCTCTAGATGTTTTTCCATTACACCTCCTTCCTTTGCACGCCAAAGGAAATAATCAAAATTCCTATAGAGAGAATCACTCGAGAAAAGCCCCGGACTGGATGGAATCCCTGAAAGTGCCCATGTCTGGATTGCTGGGGGAAACTCGAAGAGAAGGTAATTTATTGATTCCACCTCCGCTCCACATCGACAGAAACGGTCCGTACCGCAGTGACGATATGCAATGTTGTTACATACGGGGACACACCCCGAGACTGCCTGCCACATGAAATGTTGGATCTTCCTTGGAGTTTTCAACGTCCATAATTTTATTTTTAGAGGTGTGATACTGGGCTCGAGGATCTGTTGCAGACCTTCTTCCTCTTTCAGCTGGATTGCGAGTGCATAACTTGTTTTCACCGAGTAAATGCCTGACTTTGTATGATTCCAGCAGAAAACATCCGTTTTGTAGCCTCGGCTCGGCTTAATACTCCGTATTAACGGGATGTCTTCAGGGGCGATGAGATTCTGCAAAGTCTCAAATCTCTATTTCTTGGTATTCTGGTCAATCATGTGTCCTACATAGAGGAGCGGGTCTCGGAAAACGCCATTATCTGAGGCTGGTCTAGAAGGAATTACTGGGATCCAATTGTCCTGCCATACTTTCGTATTAAACCCCGATCCTATCATTTTCTTTAGACCGGCTTGGAGGAGGCTACGAGAAGCCATAATGCTCTGCCACCCATAAGATGGAGAGTTTCCTTTTCCCACTTCCATCGGGGTGAAGTATCGAAAATATCTTCCTTTTAGAACCCGGGCGAGGAGTGAAGACGAGAATTGGATAAAACGCCATAATTGCTTCGCAAGGAGTGCGAGATTAAAGTTTTTGAGATCACAGAAGCTTATACTGCCTTTATCAATGGGGAGACATATTTTATCTCATGCTATCCAATGTAGGCCCCGATTATTTTGCTTGGTACTCCACCAGAATTTCGAGATAGCGCCTTCAAGTTTATTAATAATCTCATGGGGTATAAGGAAATAGGACATAACATAGGTCGAGAGAGCCTGCGCAACCGATTTAATAAGGACTTCATTCCCTCCTTTTGATAGAAACTTTGCTGACCAAGAGTTGATTCGGCTATTTAGGCATTCTTGAATAAAGGCGAAGGCCTGTTTCTTCGATCCACAAATCCGTTCGGGGAGGCACATATACATAACCACACCTCATTCCTTCGAAATACCTAGCGTCCTTTTAAGTTCGATCTTGACCTTGGGGGACACTTTACTTCCGAAAAGGATGGACGATTTGGAGACATTTAGCTGTTGTCCAGAGGCTCGTCCATAGCAATTTATGATCTTCATCAGCTCTACACATTGCAGGACATCCGCTTTACATAAGAAGAGGTTATCATCCGCAAACAGAAGATTGGAAACCGCTGGGCTTGCTTGCGCTATTTTTAGTCCCGTTATACGCCCTTCTGCTTCCGCTCCTCGGAGCTGTGCGATAAAGACTTCAATAAGGATAATAAAAAGGAAGGGTGAAAGGGGATCTCCTTGACGAAGATCCCAAGATGGGCTTATATTTCCCTTCGGCTCTCCATTCAGGAGGACTTGGTATGAAACCGAAGACATACACCAATGGATCCAGGAAACCCATTTCGCATCAAAGCCCATTTTAAGCATTAACGCTTCCAAGAAATTCCATTCCACCCTATCATATGCCATACTCATGTCCGTTTTTATTGCCACGAATTTAGATTTACAAATCGGATTCATTCGTAGGGCATGGAATATTTCTTGAGCTACAAGAATATTATATGTGATCAGACGTCTAGCCACGAAGGCTGAATGAGTCTCCGAGATTAACTTCGGGAGGAAACGCTTTAGTCGTTTACACAAAATCTTGGAGATGATCTTGCAGCTTACGTTGCAAAGGCTGATGGGTCTAAACTATGTCATCTCTCTCGACCTCTCTGTTTTCGGGATTAAACAAATATTGGTTTGGTTGAGACAAGCGTCAAAACTTCCTATGACAAAGAAGTCTTTTACCAGATTGATGATATCTTTCACTGTCACTTCCCAAAACTTATGGTAGAATAAGCCCGTCATCCCATCCGGACCGGGCGCTTTTTCAGGATTTATCTCAAAAACTGCTTTTTTATCTCCTCATTCGTTGGAGGCCGGGTGAGGGAAGCGTTAATCTCTGGGGAGACTTGCGCGGTAACGTACCGGAGAGCTTCCCCAAAGTCATTTGGCTGTGACGTCGTGAAGAGATTCTGGAAGTAATATGTGGCTACCTTCTCTATACCGTCTTCATCTTCTGCCTATCTCTCGAATCAGAGCCTTCGAAGGATCCCCAACCATCCACAATAGTATCGTTTAGTCCAGCTTTCCATAACCAGCGTTTATCGAATTTAAAACCCTTTTGAATTCTGCCCGATTTTGATTGGATTCTAGCCAAAACCGGTCGATGATCTGACCTCCATAACTTCAAATACTCCACATTAGTGTGGGAAAATAGATGATGCCACTCCTCATTACCTATAGCTCTATATAGTCGACATTGGACTCTTCTGGATTTCCTGTAACCGAGCCAAGAAAGGGAGTTACCCTTATACGGGAATTCAATCATACCACAATTCAAGAGCATAGTTTTAAAGGGTAATAACGATGATTTGGGTCATTTTCGACCACCTTTCTTCTCTTGATTACTTGTAATCTCATTAAAATCTCCAATCATAAACCATGCTCTTATCCTCAAGAGGCTCATCCGAGTTAAACGCTCCCTAACATTTTCACGGCACTTAACGACGGGATCACCATACACAAAGGTCATAAACACATTTTTCCATCGACCAAAGCCTCAATGTCGATCATACGATTATTCGAAAATAGAATTGTAACCTTAAAAGAAGCCATATAAAAAGTGCTTGTCCACCGCTTCTTCCTTCCGGTTCCACGGTGAACAAATTATTATAACCAAAAGAAATTTGAAAGTCTTGCATAAAAGAAAAAGAATTTTTAGTTTCTGAAAAGAAAAAAAAATCAGGAGAAAAACAGCGATGCAACTCCCGCAGGTGCTGCTTCGTCAAGTAAATTCTCGCTCCTTGACAATTTCAAGCGATTGTACTCATATATTCTTACTGGGTGGTTTCTGGAACACCATCGAACCTGAAACAGCATAAGAAGTCTTGTTTAAAGCAGAAGGATACACCTCAATTCGAGGGAATTGTGAAGAAGAAACATATAAGTTAAGAGCATTACCCGTCCCTTGTTTCTTCTTTGGCGAAGGACGAACGCGAAGTGTGTTAAAAAATTTCGATGCCTTGGCTCCTTTAAGCTCATGGCTTTTAGGGATTTTGTTTTTGTTGCCATATTCACACCAGACAGCATTTGGGGCCCACCTTTTTTATTAAAGTCACCAATAGAGCTCGTTTTTTCGATCTTTTAAATTTTGGAATCGTAACCTTACATAGCTTCGAGACAATTGGGAGATAGCTTCGATTCTCTCATCCACAAAATCAAAAGCATCACCCAACAAATCGTCATTCTCAATCATCTTCTCATCCATCACCACATCATCACAACTTAACATCTTATCTAATTCCTCTTCATTGTACATCGACTCATCTAAATCATCATTTTCCAGCACAAGTTCCCCATCTTCTAGACCTCCCTGACCGAGATTCAAACCCAAAATCCCGTCATCGAGACTACCAAGAGAAGGTTGGGAAACATACTGTGGGTTATTAGAAATCTCCGGGTTACTTGGGCTTCGAGGGTCTCTGGTCGTGAGAGTTCCGTTTCTCCTTTCTGACGCGGGGACTCCATTAGAGTTAGGGGACTCCATCAGTGAAGCTTTACCTATTAACTTCCGTAATCTCGCATCTTCCGATTCGTTTGGGTATACCACAAGACGACCTGAACCGCGACGATCTGATCTACTGTTATCAAACCCTAACTCGGACACTGTTCTTTGAGAATCAGTTAGTGATCTTCGATTATTTCCAGAGTTATGATGCTCTGCTGCATACACAATCTCTCTATTCGACCTGGTGTCATTGTCTCTTAAGGAACGGTGTCTCCAAACTTGTTAGGATTGATACCTCTCAACTTTTCCTTTTCTCTGAGAATTTGGTAATCTTGTCGAAGATTTTTCATACGGGTTGAATCTTTTCCGATAGCGGGGAGCTCCCTCCTTGGATTTTTTTTTCTCCAACATCCGCCATGATTCCTTTGATTTGGCTTCACGCCTTCCCAATAATTCCAGGCGCAGGTCTCTGTTTCCAGAAACACGAGAGATCGGAGCACCATTGCTGCGGAAGAGTTTGTCGTCGTCAGAGTTTCTTCGTGGTGAACCATCCTTGTGGTTCCTTTGTGAAACATCACCATTAATCTCCCTCGTCCAGACTTCAGATTGGTGACTGTTTTTTTCCAACTTGTTTAAAGAACGATTTGGATGAATTGTATCCCTTGCATTAACAGGTTCCATCTCACCTTGTTCTCTTCTTTGCCTACGTTTCCGAGTTCGTTCTTCTTCTGTCAAAACAGGGCAAGACCTTTCTTCGTGAGAGATACGTTTGCACGTAAAGCAATAACGATGCAGCCCTTCATAGGAGCAAGTAACTACACCCAGATCTCCGTTAGGGAAGCCAACTCTGCGCTCAAAATGCAGGGGCAGGTCTGCGTTTACCGTAACATGGAAACGCGCATTTTGGCGTCAATTTCAGCAACCGAGCCCAAACTTTTCCGATCTCAGTGAAAGTATTATCATTCCAAAAAAAGGTCGGAACACCCGTCACTCTTACCCGTGTTGGGAAAATCATTGCGAGTTGAAGGTTCCCATCGTTCAAGGGAGAAACTCCACTTGTTAAAATGGCTTGAACGCTTATTCAACACCCTAAGCAGATCTTCTTCCTCGTCAAAATCTAACTAGATTCAGACCACGCACTCTTCCTTCCACATCCAAGATCCTCGATCTAGGCATGAAGGTGATTAGGGCATCAATGCTTCTTCCCTCCGTATGGAACATCCTCCCAACGAGGGTTTGCTTGAACTTGTCCGACACCGCCATCAAATCACACTCTGGAATTCTGATAATATCATCATCCACAATCAGCTGGCGACGAGTCTGATTCGAGTTCCCTCCGCGGCGAAAGTTTCCAGAAAAGTTGCTCATGATTGGGTATCACGTTACGAGAAAACAAACAGCTAAGATCCATACTTCCGGGAGAACAAACACTCGTAGGGAGAGAAATCACATATATATATATATGTCCCTGCAACGTAGCACGAAAGCTAGAGAATTCCCAAAAATCTGGGTCGTAGCAAGGAGCTAGAAAGGAGAAAACAGAGCAACAACTGGAAAAAACAGGGAACAGATCGACTCCTCCCAGAACCAAACCAAACCAAACCACCGAGAGAAGGGATCAATGGAACTCTTACTAAGCGGATTTTTGAAGCTGAGTCGAAGTCGTACTCGTGTGCCGTGTTGCCTGTTAGAAGTCACGAAGCTTGAGATTCGCCTTGGGACTCGCCAAAAACCCTAACGCGGTTGCTCTAATTTTTGAATATAAGCAATTAAGGTAAGGGAAAGAACTATTTAACAAAGAAAGGAAAGAAAAAGTAAAAGGAAAAAGAAGAAAAAGAAAAGAAATCAAAGAAAATCAGGATTCATATCCTCTTTTTCATTAGGCGTGTATGCCAGCAAGGATAAATGTACAACTAATACATAATACATAGTAACACATAGCAAACAAAATTGTATTGGTTATTTGCTACTTATATAGGTTTTTTGGTCATTTTCCCTAATATTTCTTAAATAATATAGATATTTTGCATCATTTACAATATAAGAGTTGATTAACTCTCCCCGGTTTATCACACGTCAACACATAAAAACTTTGCATGTGTAAAATAAAATAAAATAGCTGCCTCTTTTCATCTTCTTAGACGAATGGTTACGGCATCCATCGTCTCCGCTTTCCACAAACATATTCTCATTCCAATTGATCCGACTTCCATAGTCGTATTTTATGTCCAGCCCATTTAAATCCTTGAAAAGGCTCGTACGAAAAGCGAAGCAATCTTTTTTTAACCATAAAAGCTTACCAACAAGAGGGTAATAAACATATCTTCAATGGTCAAATTAAATCGAGGATAAAGGTAAAGTTTAGTCATTTTGGAAACCTCGATTCTATCTATTAAACAAATTATTCGATGTGATTCGCAGTTGTCAACTCTTAATTCTTCAGATATTACAACTACCCCTGTAACTGAGATCGAAGAATCGTGCACTAAAATTATCCTCCAACACTTCCAACCAGCGATTCATCATCATTCTTGAGTTAGGTAACTATCGTATTTGGAGATTTTGGATCTAGATTATGGTTTTTCATACTACGCATTTTCTTAAATTCTTTTTCAAATCCATATGTTCGATTTGACATTTGAAGAGCTGAGACATGACATGTGTCTATAATCTTACCATTTATAATGGTATTTCTCTTTTGATATTTCCGTTCGTGTAAGCCATTTTTTTTTTCGTCATGAAAAATGAGAAAATTTAAATAAACATGAGAAACATAAATTGTTTTGTTCATTTTGTTGAAAATGTTTTTTTTTTTTCGTTTTCCATTCTTCTATACTTTATTGTCGTAAGAAACGTATTATATAGATTTTAATCTTAGTTTGGTGAAGGAAATTCTGGGAAAAAATTGGTTAGGTGATTTTGTCAGATAAACTCTGCTTCAAAATTGGTTAGGTGATTTTGTCACATTTCTTATTTCTACACTTAAGATTCCCACATGTTCAACTCCTACTTTTCTTCGGGTACCCTTGCCGTTGAGAAACCGCATCTGGTAAACAATGACGGTGATGTCTTTTGCCAGTGAGAAAAATAATGCTGTCGATGGGCAACATACTTGGTAAATTTCTCATTCGGTTTCTAGGGGCTTTCTTCCATATGTAATTGTTATGTCTTTTAATANATAATTTATTGTGTGATTTCTTTGAGTCTTTGTGGTTCGACCCCTAGCTATATTACAACAACTGCTTTAGTACTGTTAGGGTATTAAATTGAGCATATCAACCACAGCGGGATGGCATTCTTGCACGCTTAATCGATAATACACAAGACATGATTCGTCTTTTCCTATTGCGGTACGTGTTCCAGAGCACAATATATTCCATATGGCGGGAAATGAATACTAGGAAACATGGTGAAGATCCTATCCTTCTTTCTCAACAAGTGAAGAACATTGACAAACTCGTTCGAAACAGATTGATGTCTATTCGGAGCAAAGTGGACACAAGGTATGACCAAGGCATGGAAACTTGGTTTGCAACCAGATAATTGTAATAGTTATGAATTCAGAAAAATTTAAATTTTAGTAGGATAAAGTAGTATTCATTGTACAAAACTTTTTTTTTGTTAGATTAATTTTACATTCGATTCAAAAAAAATAATAATAATAACAATAACTAATAGAAATTCAAACAAGTGACAAATGGTGCAATAATATCTTGTTTGAATTACTTTTTCTTTCGTGGAAATACCATTGAATGTAATTGTTATGTCTTTTAATAAAACCTTCTATACATGGCATAGTCAACTTTATTTTAATTTTTATACTAAATTGGAATTTTTTGACTAAATTGTTTATATTTGTAAGAATACATATGGTTTTAAGATTTTTAAATTGTTGCCTGGTTTTATATTTTATTCGACTGTGTGTTTCCGTTATTTTGTTACCAAATAATGAAGCATAAAAGTTGAATATGGTTTTTTAATTTAATATATCTCTAACTTTTATGCTTCATTATTTAGTAACAAAATAACTGAGACACACCCAGATAAAATATAAAATTATGCAACAATTTAAAGATCTTAAAACCATATGTATCCTTATAAATATAAACAATTTAGTCAAAAAAATTCCAATTTAGTAAAAAAATTAAAATAAAGTTGACTATGCAATGTATAGAAAGGTATTATTAAAAGACATAACAATTACATATGGAAGAAAGCCCCTAGAAACCGAATGAGAAATTTACCAAGTATGTTGCCCATCGACAGCATTATTTTTCTCACTGGCAAAAGACATCACCGTCATTGTTTACCAGATGCGGTTTCTCAACGGCAAGGGTACCCGAAGAAAAGTAGGAGTTGAACATGTTGGAATCTTAAGTGTAGAAATAAGAAATGTGACAAAATCACTTAACCAATTTTGTAGCATAGCTTATCTGACAAAATCTACTAACTAATTTTTTCCCAGAATTTCCTTCACCAAACTAAGATTAAGATCTATATAATACGTTTCTTACGACAATAAAGTATATGAAGAATGGAAAACGAAAAAAAAAAACATTTTCTAAAAAATGAACAAAACAATTTATGTTTCTCATGTTTATTTAAATTTTCTCATTTTTCATGACGAAAATAAAAATAGCACGAACGGAAATATCAAGAGAGAAATACCATTATAAATGGTAAGATTAGAGACACATGTCATGTCTCAGCTCTTCAAATGTCAAATCGAACATATGGATTTGAAAAAGAATTTGAGAAAATGCGTAGTATAAAAAACCCTAATCTAGATCCAAAATCTCCAAATACGATAGTTACCTAACTCAAGATAATGATGAATCGCTGGTTGGAGGTGTTGGAGGATAATTTTAGTGCATGATTCTTCGATCTCAGTTACAGGGGTAGCTGTAATATCTGAAGAATTAAGAGTTGACAACTGCGAATCACATCGAATAATTTTTTATAAAATCGAGGTTTCCAAAATGATTAAACTTTACCTTTATCCTCGATCGAATAATTTTTTCAATATATAAAATCGAGGTTTCGAAAATGATTAAACTTTACCTTTATCCTCGATTTAATTTGACCTTTGAAGATATGTTTGTTACCCTCTTGTTGGTAAGCTTTTATGGTTAACAAAAGATTGCATCGCTTTTCGTATGAGTTTTTTCAAGGTTTTAAATGGGCCTAATGAAAAAGAGGATATGAATCCTGATTTTCTTTGATTTCTTTTTCTTCTTTTTCTTCTTTTTCTCTTTTACTTTTTCTTTCCTTTCTTTGTTAAATAGTTCCCTCCCTTGTCTTAATTGCTTCTAACAAAAAGATAAGAGGGATACACATTATAAGAAATAGAATAGTAATCCACGTCATGCCTTTCATTGTTTCTCTTCCCTCTGTTTATAATTGGGAAAACGGTCATTTAATATACCAACTTACGCTAACGCCGTTGAAAAAATCGTTAATATAAAACGACGTTATTTTGGTAAAACGTTCAAAACTCAAAATTTAGCTTGAAACAATGTCGTTTTGTTAAAATCCATTAAATTAAGCTTGAGATGGATCAAACTTGGGTGGATGATGAGTCTCAAACAGAACACTTCCACCGTGACAAGCTCCACTTCTAGTTTTAACATCTATTTAAATATATATATAGGTGAGTCAAAAATGTAAAAATCTCGTTTTTCCGTCAAAAATGTAAAATCCCGGTTTCCCGTCAAAAACGTAAGATTCTGTTTTTCCGCCAAAAACGTAAAATCCAATTTTCCAGCCAAAAACATAAAATCTTGTTTTCCCGCCAAAAACGTAAAATCCCGTTATTCCGCCAAAAAACGTAAAAAAAATTTTTTCGCCAAAAACGTAAAATCTCGTTATTCCGCCAAAAATGTAAAATCATGTTTTCCCGTTATTCCGCCAAAAAGGGATTTTACATTTTTGGCGGAATAACGAGATTTTACGTTTTTTGTGGAAAAACAGGATTTTACGTTTTTTTGCGGGAAAATGGGATTTTACGTTTTTGGCGGGAAAACTGGATTTTACGTTTTTGGCGGAATAACGGGATTTTACGTTTTTGACGGGAAAACGAGATTTTTACATTTTTGACTCACCTATATATATATTTAAATAGATGTTAAAACTAGAAGTGGAGCTTGTCACGGTGGTTGTGTTCTATTTAAGACTCATCATCCACCCAGGTTCGATCCATCTCAAGCTCAATTTAATGGATTTTAGCAAAACAACGTCGTTTCAAGCTAAATTTTGAGTTTTGAACGTCTTACCAAAACGACGTCGTTTTATATTAACGGATTTTTCAACGGCGTTAAATTATTAAAAAAGTTGACTTTTGTTATATCTAAAATGGCTCAGTCAACACTAGTTGATACATTTTTTGGCTTATTACAGAGTCTGTATTTTTTTGGGCAAAAACGTGTAAGTTGGTATATTAAATGACCGTTTTCCCGTTTATAATTGATACAGAAGAGAAATGGTAGTCTTGGTCATACTGCAGTAACGAAATTATTATTTGCCATATTAAAAAAAAAAATATATATATATATATATATATTCTTAATTTATTTTTTTGAAATGTTAAGTTTATTAATCAACAAAACAATATTAAAAAATTTCAAACAACTTATTTTGGGAAAGCTTTAAAATTAGAGACAAATCAACAGAAAATGTAAATCCGACATCAGCTCGCTCTCCTCACACCTCACAGAAAATGTAAATCCGACATCAGCTCGCTCTCCTCACACCTCACACTTTGCCAACGATAGAGAAGATTATTGTGCTTACTAGAATCTGAATAGTGAAGGCTTGTAATTCGGTGTCCTATAGTTTTGTCAAGCTGAGTATAATGGTGATAGCCTTTATGATGTTTCCTCTCATTTCGCTCTTTCCAAACATGATAAATTGTTGTTTGAAAAGCCAATTTGATGAGAATGACAAACCATTAGTCGGGAAAGAAATGGATGTGAGATAGCAAAGTGTACCTGTCCAATATGGCCTCATGGGTGTACTCAAGAGGCATCTACAAAGTTCTGACCATATCATATAATGGACAAGCGAAAAAGAGGTGGCCACGCGTTTCATCTGATTTACCGCAAACGATACAATATTGGTTGTGTCCCCAGATTCTCATCCTCGCACCCGTCTCTAAACGATCTTTATCGCAAGCCAAACTGTGAAGATTTATCTTGATTGGCTTTGTAGATTCGTTGATCTAGCTTGGTGAAACGAATATGTAACGAACACGAAACGATTTGGTCACCCTGAGTTCACCGTGAAGGCTACGTCTCAGGGGAGGGAAACATCGTCCCTCAACTGCATTCACTATCAAGGAAGGTTTACAAGCCTTTAACAATGGATGTGTCTCTGTTACAAGATCCAGAGAGCTAAGAAGAAAAGAACTAGAAGTAGAATCCACAAGGGAGAAAGCACTAGAAGAAGAAGACCTCAATTGCGGAATTGATCTTCTCTCTTCTCTCAACGATGGCTTCTCTCTCTCTCTCTAACTTCTCTGTGTTCAGTTTTCTCTCTCTGGTCCTTCGCCTTTTTCTTGTGACTCTTCTACACGAAGAAGACGATCGATGTAACAACCTTTTCTCTCTTTGACCACTTTGGTCAACTTAGAGATGGGCTCTATTAACCAGCTTTTGGCCCAGCTGAATAATACTGTCTTGGGCCTTAAGCCCACAAAGGTTTGGTTGAATGAAGTCAAACCTAAGCTCACAAACTCCACCTGTTTGCTTCAGACAACTCCCAACAGAAGCGGCGAGCCCTAATCTTCGTGTAAACCTCGACCGTGAAAACTGATGCGACTTTTCCAAATCACCGTCGCATCTCCGGCCTTGTCTTCCGACGCCGTCTTCGGAATCCTCTCCAGGTAACACCTGAAACCCTTAACCATCTCTTCACCATGACGGATAAGAACTTCTTCCTGTTGATTCCTGTATGCGAAAACTAGCTCAAAGTCTCCGACTTTCTCTTTTCAGCTTCCAGACGAACAATTTCTGCTCTTCCGCTGCCCAGACGAACTCAGGTAACGCTTCACTAACCCAGATTCATCTCCTCTCGCTTTGACTCTCTGACTCTCGAAACCCAAAAACCAGCAACCTTCTGACTTCTTGAATTTCTTTCAGATACTCCACCTTGAGCTGAATGCTTTCCATCTCAGCTCTTTAAGCTCCACGGGTAACTCTTTCTCTCATCATAATAACCTGAGAATTTTACATTGTCAAATTTTTCCAGAAAGAGACAAAGACCTGAAATCTTACTCTTCCTGTTTTTGCGAGATCTATTTGACAATGGAGTTACCCGGAGCTGCCAAGCCTCTAGGCGATGTTCACAAGATCACAGCAGAGTTGGAACTTTGGCCCAGGTAAGACTTTAGTTAAGAAGTCTGCTGGATTCCTGCTTGTATGAATTTTGAATAGAGTAACATCACCTTGTGCAACTATATCTCGAATGAAATGATATTTAGTAGCAACATGCTTGGTCCTTTCGTGGTGCACAGAGTACTTTGCAAGCGCCAATGCACTCTGTGAATCACAATGGATTTTAACACTTCCTTGGGTAAAACCCATTTCATCACAAATTCCCTTCAACCAAATGGCCTCTTTCACGGCTGAAGAAAGAGCCATGTACTCTGCTTCAGTTGTTGATAAAGCCACCACTGACTGTAAATTTGACCTCCAACAAACTGTATTACCCCAAACCTTGAAAACAAAACCTGTCACTGATCTTCGTCTATCAAGGTCAGCTGCATAATCAGAATCACAAAACTCTTCAATGCTGAAACTTGAACTCTTTGTGAATGTGAGATTTGTCTTTAATGCGCCCCTTAGATACTTCAACACCCATTTAACAGTAGCCCAATGTTCTCGGCCTGGTTTTGACATGAACCTGCTGATAACTCCCACAACATAAGCTAAATCAGGTCTTGATCCTATCATAGCGTACATAAGACTTCCCAGTGCGCTAGCATAAGGAATCCTTTCCATATGCTCAGCCTCTGACACCCTTTCTGCCCTGGTTAAACTTTTCAACTTGAAATGTGATGCAATTGGAGTAGAGACTGCCTTTGATTCAAACATTCCAAAACTTTTCAGAACCTTCTGAATATAGTTCTCTTGAGATAAAACCAGAATCCCCTTCTCCCTATCTCTGTAAATGTCCATTCCCAGAATCCTTGACGCTTTTCCCAAGTCCTTCATTTCAAATTCCCTGCTCAAGCTGTCCTTTATCTTTCTGATCTCAGACTTGTTCCCTGAAGCTAGAAGCATGTCGTCAACATACAAGAGAAGATAAATTGCTTGATCTGTCTTTATGTTTTTCATGTAGACACAAGGATCAAAGCTGCTTCTTAAGAACTTTTCCCCTTTCATGAAACAGTCAAACCTTAGGTTCCATTGTCTAGGTGACTGTTTCAGCCCGTATAGGGATTTTCTCAGAAGACATACCTTATTCTCTTCTCCCTTTTTAATGAATCCTTCTGGTTGACTCATCAAAATCCTTTCATCCAAGTTTCCATGGAGAAATGCCGTCTTGACATCTAGCTGCTCCAATTCGTAGTCCAAGTTCACCACCAGAGACAACATTATTCTGATGGACACATGTTTCACAACAGGTGAAAAAATCTCATTGAAATCTACTCCTTCCTTTTGTGAAAACCCCTTTGCTACAAGCCTTGCCTTGTACCTTTGCTTCTCCACCCCTGGAATTCCCGGTTTAAGTTTGAAAATCCACTTGCACCCAACCAATTTCTGCTTGTCTGGCTTATCAATAAGGTCCCATGTGTGATTTTTGCCAAGTGAATCCATTTCTTCCTTTGCCGCATTATTCCAGTATTTCCAATTCTTACTTTTCTTTGCTTCCTCAAATGACCTTGGCTCATCTATCTCTAAGTCTTCAGCAGCCGATAATGCATATGCTACGAAATCAGAGTCTTCATACCTGGAGGGTGGCCTGACATTATCCCTCCTGCTTCTGTCCCGTGCAAGAAGGTAATCATCAAGTGAATGACTGATTTCTGTCCCATCCTCCTCATTGAATGTCAGACCTTCTGATTCATCTAAAATTTCTGAACCATCTGAATCACTTGAACTCTCTGAGCTATCTGATCCAGCCTGTGAAGGAGACTCTCCACCTTGAGAAGAAGTCTCACCATGTTCATAACTTGTTGAACTTGGTCCTTGAATGAGCTGTATGTGAAACTTCACTTTCTTACCAGACTTCTTCTTTTCCTGTTCTTTAGCCTTCCCATCAGATTTCTCAGTACTTTCCTGTGTAGGAGCTAAAGTATCTTTGTATATCTCATCTTCTCGAAACACCACGTTCCTGCTTGTTTTGCATTTCCCATCTTTTGGCATCCAAACCCGATATCCCTTGACACCAAATGGGTATCCCAGAAAAAAAATCCTTTTTCAGCTCTAGGACTAGTCTTTTCCTTAACAGTATGCACATAAGCTGAACACCCGAATCTTTTGAGATGTGACAGTTCAGGTTTATGACCAGACCACACCTCCTCAGGTAGTTTAAACTCTATTGTGGAATTTGGTGTTCTGTTGATCAGATATACATCAGTTGAAGTGGCCTCAGCCCAGAACTCTTGACCCAAACCTGTCTCTGCCAACATGCTTCTAACCTTGTCCATAATAGTCCTGTTCATCCTTTCAGATACACTGTTCTGCTGAGGTGTATAAGTGCAAGTCCTGTGTCGTTTGATCCCAGATTTCTTGCACAAGTCATCAAATAGTGTGTTGCAGAACTCCAAGCCGTTGTCAGTTCTTAGACATTTAATATTCTTTTCTGTGTGATTTTCCACAGCTTCTTTCCATTCTTTGAACTTGTGAAACGCTTCATCCTTCGTCCTTAGAAAATAAACCCACACCTTTTTGGAGTAATCATCTATGAAACTGATGAAGTATTTACAGCCACCCAAACTTTCTGGTGTTGATGGAGATCCCCACAAATCAGAATGAACATATTCCAGAATTCCTTTAGTTGTATGCTTAGCTGTTGGAAAGCTTTGTTTATGTGACTTTCCAAGTACACAACTCTCACAGAAATCTAATTCTCCAACCTCTGTCTTTGGCAAATACCCATCTCGAACTAGAACATCCATGTTCTTAGAGCTCATATGGCCAAGTCTAGAATGCCATAAACCTGTCATTTTGTTCTTTGGCTCTGCGCGATTAACTTCACCCTTGCACACTGTACCTTGGAGATAATACAGACCTGTATTGTACTTTCCAGAGATCACTTTCTGACCATCTTTGTAGAAAATGACTGTGAAGCCTTCACCCTTGTATTTGCATCCTGACTTTTCTAGCATTCCATAGGATATAAGATTTCTGCTCATGTTAGGCATATATCTCACATCAGTTAGTATAACCTTTGTACCATCTGGATTGGTAATTCTGACTTTCCCGATACCTTTCACTTCATTGTGAGTGTTATTTGCCATTAACACCTTTCCTCCATCAATTTCTTTAAAATCAAACAACAATTCCCTATTAGGGGTTATATGGAATGTGCATCCAGAGTCCATAACCCACTCATCCTATGAGTGTTGAACACTTGCTGTGAGAACCAGAGGCTGTTTCACTTCTGAGGCAACATTGGCAGAAGATTCATCATTTTTCTTCTTTCCTTTACTAGGACACTCTCGTTTCCAATGACCATCTTTGCCGCAGATGAAACAGGCCGATTTTCCTTCCTTGTTAAATTTGTTCTTTGATTTTGACCTGCCCTCTCTGCTCTTTGACTTCCCTGATTTGTTGGAGTTTCTGCCATTTCCATTATCAGACCTTTTTTCAGATCTTCCACGAGACTCAACATACAGACCTTCTGCCTTACTTTTGTTTAGCAACCTTTTCTGCCTTAGTTCAGCTTCTTTTGAATGAGCAGCAACTACAACTTCATCAACTGTAAGTGTCTCCTTCCCGCTTCCATACTGAAGGGTGTGAACCAATGGTTCATAAGCTGCTGGAAGTCCTGACAGGAGCTGAATGGCTTGGTCTTCTTCTGAAATGGTAACCTTGAGACTGTTTAAATCTGCAACCAATTTCAGAAAGATGTCCACGTTCTCTTCTATAGTCTTATTTTCTTCCATTTTGTAACAAGAGAATTGTTTCTTAAGGTAGATTCTGTTGGGAAGCGACTTGGTTTGATAAATCCTTTCAAGTGCTTTCCACTGCCCCAACGCAGTAGTTTCATGCATGATCTTCCTTAGAATTAGATCACTTAAGCATGTTCCCAATAGGCTTCTGACTCTAAGATCTTTTGCAGCTTTCTTTTCATCAACTTTTGCCTCTGATGGACCAACTATTGCCTCTGACCCTTCTTCTTTCTTTTCAGGTTCTGAGAAAATAGTAAATCCCTCCTTAAGAACTGGGAGCAGACCTTGAATCTCCATTTGACCCATCATCTTGTACTTCCACATGCCAAAAACTCCTTTACCATCAAACCTTTCCATCTCAAATCTTCCTAGAGTTGGTTCCATGTTGACTGATAACTTGATTTTCTTGCAGGTTAAACCAGATGATGCTTTTGCTTCAATCAAAGAAATCCTAAACCTTGAAGGATATCAATCGCAATTATAGCAAGCAGTGAATCACGATTCAACAGCCCATCTATTTCCAGATTCCTCCTAAATCCAAGAAAATCCTCTTCGTGAACAAAACAGATAAGTTTCTTTACCTCTTTTCTTCGATTCACCAACCTCAATCCTAGCAATCGCACCTGGGGTGCTCTGTTACCACTTGTGAAGATTTATCTTGATTGACTTTGTAGATTCGTTGATCTAGCTTGGTGAAACGAATATGTAACGAACACGAAACGATTTGGTCACCCTGAGTTCACCGTGAAGGCTACGTCTCAGGGGAGGGAAACATCGTCCCTCAACTGCATTCACTATCAAGGAAGGTTTACAAGCTTTTAACAATGGATGTGTCTCTGTTACAAGATCCAGAGAGCTAAGAAGAAAAGAACTAAAAGTAGAATCCACAAGGGAGAAAGCACTAGAAGAAGACCTCAATTGCGGAATTGATCTTCTCTCTTCTCTCAACGATGGCTTCTCTCTCTCTCTCTAACTTCTCTGTGTTCAGTTTTCTCTCTCTGGTCCTTCGCCTTTTTCTTGTGACTCTTCTACACGAAGAAGACGATCGATGTAACAACCTTTTCTCTCTTTGACCACTTTGGTCAACTTAGAGATGGGCTCTATTAACCAGCTTTTGGCCCAGCTGAATAATACTGTCTTGGGCCTTAAGTCCACGAAGGTTTGGTTGAATGAAGTCAAACCTAAGCTCACACAAACAATAAAGGAATAATGCGGCACCGCTTGCGGGAACCAAACCAATCAAAACAATGAAACCTTTGTAGTTTGTGTTCTAATATGTTCCCATTTGTGGCGAGATGAGAATTGGCCATTATAAGAATTCAATCTGTGTTTCCATAATAGTTTTTTTTGGACCAGCGTCATGGCATGGCGGTGATATTGATCGAATGGTATGTACAATCGAACAAAAGACCTCTCCCTTACATCAACGTAAACGCCATTCGTTTCCAATAACAACACTAGCAACCGAAGAGTGTATTTTCTCCATTGTGAACATTCAATCTAAAGAAAGAGACAGCAAGACCACAAATCTTTAAGAGTTTCCGCCAAATCCATAAACCCGCTTAGCATCCCGGAAAGACACATTATGAATTAGATTACGGCGTGTCCAAGAAACCCATAATGAACCCGAAGAAGTCAACAACGTCTAAATAAAACTAAGTGTAAGAACTCAAGAAATTCTCTAAGTCTGTGTATTTCTATCCCACCTTAATCCTTTCGGTTACAGACCTCTTCCCATTCCACATTTGCCTTTGAGTGGTTATTTGGCGACCTTGACCAGAGAAACGCACTACAAAGACTCTTAATTTTCTCAAAACAGTGTTTTGAGAGCCAAAATATAGAACACAAAAAAGTCAGTAATGCTTACAATAATCGAGCTAATCAATTGCAACATTCCCGCAAACAAAAGACTCTTGTTCGACCAAGATAGAGAAACTGGTTTTGATTGTTCTTTCAATGGCTCCTGAAAGAACCTTCACAAATATATATCGAAGAACAATTTTACTGCCAGAAATCGAGGATCAATTGGTTGAAACACATAGGGATCATAACACAACTTTATTTCACTGTGCTGCTCAATTGAGAACCTCTTGAAATGCAACTAAACGTCTAACAAACAGTTTTCGAGTTGTGCTTACGGATCTAACTGATATTAAGAGTGAAGTGGCTAGTTATTTCGAGAGGTTTATACGTTTAGTAGATGCAACGTTTTTGTCTTATTCTTTTTTTGAGAAATGCAACGATTTTTACTTTAATTCCTAAGATGATGATCAGATCATAATGAAAGACTACAGTCCTATTGCGTGTTTCAATCTGCTATACAAAGTCATTTCTAAAATCATTAGTTCATTACCAATCCGTTGAAGAAGTATTTATCAGACTTGATCGAGTCTAATTAAAGTGATGTAGGACCAGAAATTCGCACAATAGACATAATAAAATTTAATCACGATTCTATAAATAAACAGTAAGGAACAGACGATTCATAAAAACAATAAAAGCATAAATAAATCTGAGGAGGCGAGATGAATCTCTTTCCTTAACTCAAAGAATCTCCCGTAGTGCGACGGGTTATAATAGATCCATGAGTCCCATGATACAACCAAAGTTTGTTAGTATCATCTACACTTGATATTAGATCTGTCGAACATTATAACTACGATACTCTCGAATAGAAACTTACTCTAAGCAGTAGGGAATTGCAGGAACTTTGCTAGAACTTTTAGAATGTGTTTTTAGTGTTTCAGAGGATGATTTTTAAGGTGAAAATCGGCCAGTATATATAGGAGAGAGAGGCTAGGGTTTTTCCCAGACAGATATGAAATATTCCTCAGAATATTCTAGCGGCTGCGATTTTTTAAGTCGGCCCGTTGGGTATCGATCGATACCTGCAAAAGTCCATGAGCCCAACAAGGCCCAAGACGCGTGCTTCGCGCGTGTGGTCTTTTCTTCTCTCATGTTGTTAATCATTTAAATCAATGACACAACTATTCCAAAATATATACACGAGAAAACATTTCTCAGCCAATGAAAACATTTCATTCGAATGAGCTTAACTCATTTCTTTTCACATTAACACAATTCTATCAAACCTTCAAGCTTTTGACAAAAATTAGTTCCAACAATCCCCCACATGAATAGAAATGACTCTAAACATATGAAAATTGAACAGACTAGACTTTACTAGACATACTTGACTAGACTCATCTAGACGTAGACAGACTTTCGAGAGTATACGAAAATGTAACTGTATCTGAGAGGTAGCGTTTACCAGCTTTGAACCAATCATATTTAATATCTGTCGAGTTTACTCGGCCAGGAGGTGAACATGATGTCTTGAACCACCCGAATTTTGATGTAAACTTAGACAACAAGTATCGCACAGAGACATTTTCTCGTAGAACTTTGTTCTCTATTGTGTTCATTTTGGCCTTTAACATTCTTAGTATTCGTGAGTGAATTTGGAGAATATATCCTTCTCTTTCATTCTCCTAGAAACGGCCCTCATTTCACACTACACTAGGTGATCTTTTATTAGCTTGTTTTCAGAAGTGTCATGTCACACTCCACTATCTACACAGCTATGCAATCATTAAAAGCCAAAGCTTATCCTTACTATCCACAGGTAGCACTGTTTTATCATCCTAGGAATTGGGCAGAGACATAGTCTCACAGTGCTCAAATTCGAATCAGCTCAATTTTGTTTCCCTTTGAACCTAGATCTTGGGATCTCCAGTCACATAGGTGGGGTATCTGTCAAACGTCATCTTTTTCAATAGGCTTTAAACCCATTCCTTTTGATGATTTTACAATTTGATCTCGCGGAAAACCTTTGGTAAACGGATCCGCTAGGTTATCAGCCGACTTGATGTAATCTATCGTTATTACACCAGTTGATATTAATTGTCTAATGGTCTTATGTCGTCTTCTTATGTGACGAGACTTGCCATTATATAGATTACTCAGTGCCCGAGAGATAGCCGACTGACTATCACAGTGTACTCGTAGAGCTGGCACTGGTTTTTTCCACATCGGGATATCTTCCATAAAGTTTCGAAGCCATTCTGCTTCTTCAGCAGCTTTGTCTAAAGTTATAAACTCTGACTCCATGGTTGATCTGGCCAGGAGTGTTTGTTTGGAAGATTTCCAGGATATTGCTGTACCAGCAAGAGTAAAGACATATCCACTCGTGGATTTGGAGTTTCTTGAATCTGAAATCCAATTGGCATCACTGTACCCTTCCAACACTGCTGGTTCTTTACCAAAGTGCAGCCCATAACTTTTGGTGTATCTTAGATAATTTAATACCCTAGTTATGGCTCTCCAATGGGTATGACCTGGATTACTCGTGTAACGACTTAGTACGTTTACCGAGTGTGCTAAATCGGGTCTAGTACAATTCGTTAAGTACATTAGACTCCCGATGACTCTTTCATACTCCACTTGTAACACTGCTTCACCTGAATTCTTTGTCAAATGAAGTTGAGGATCAAGCGGAGTTTTTGCAGTCCCATTGGAGTAAGTCTTAAACCTCTCTAGGATTTTTGTAGCGTAATGATCTTGAGACAGAATTATTCCTTTTGAATTTCGAATAATCTTAATCCCTAAAATTACATCTGCTAATCCCATGTCCTTCATATCAAACTTTCCACTTAGCATGGTCTTCGTTTGTATGATTATATCTTTGTTGCTACCCATGATTAGCATGTCATCTACGTACAAACACAACAACACATAACCTTGTGAAGTACTTTTGATATAGATGCACTTATCACATTCATTGATGTGAAAGCCATTTGACATCATTACATTGTCAAACTTTTCATGCCATTGCTTTGGAGCTTGCTTGAGTCCGTATAGCGATTTGACTAGTCTACAAACTTTCTTCTCTTGTCCGGGAGCACCATAACCCTCAGGTTGATTCATATAGATCTCTTCCTCTAAATCTCCGTTTAGGAAAGCAGTCTTAACATCCATCTGATGTATTTCAAGGTTTCTTAAAGCTGCGATTCCAATCAACATGCGAATCGAAGTTATTCTCATCACTGGAGAATAAGTGTTAAAAAAGTCTAACCTTCCTTTTGACGAAATCCTTGTACCACAAGCCTGGCCTTATACTTGTCTATAGAGCCATCGATTTTTAGCTTTGTGGTGAAGACCCATTTACAACCAAGAGGTTTGCAACCTTAAGGTAGGTCTACCAACTCATAAGTATGATTTTGCATAATTGAGTTGATTTCACTGTTAGATGCCTCCTTCCAGGAGGGTGCATCGGGTGTAGACATTGCTTCCATGAAAGTTCTTGGACCACTTTCCGCGAGGGATGCTATTATGAACTCAGAGCCAAATGTATTTTCCTTACGAGCTCTCTTGCTTCGTCTAGGTTCAACTTCTTCTTTTTCTGCATCTTCGTTTGTAGAAGTGCCAGAAGTGCTTGCCTCATTGCTAGCATCTCGTTCGTCACGAGTTCGTTTAGGATTTCCTCTATCCTTGCACGGGAATACATTTTCGAAGAAGGATGCATTCCTTGACTCCATTATTGTGTTTACATGAATGTCCGGTATATCTGATTTATGTACCAGAAAACGGTAGGCACTACTGTTGTGCGCGTATCCGATGAAAATGCAATCTACCATTTTAGGTCCGATGGTGACCTTTTTCGGAAGTGGTACTGCAACTTTTGCCAGGCACCCCCACACTTTCAGGTATTTAGACGAAGGTACATTGCCTTTCCAAAGTTCATAAGGAGTTTTTCCTGTGACTTTGTGTGGAATTTTGTTCAGGATATAATTTGAGGTAAGCAGAGCTTCCCCCCCCCCCCCCNCCCCCCCCCCACATGTTCTGGGCTAACCCAGATTCCTGCAACATTGCATTCATCATTTCCTTGAGAGTTCTGTTTTTCATTTCAGCAACTCCGTTGGATTCAAGTGAGTAGGGAGCAGTTGTTTGATGAATAATTTCATGTGCTCTACAGAACGCATCAAATGGTTCATTATATTCACCTCCTCTATCACTTCAGACCTTTTTTATGGTCTTGTCGAGTTGGTTTTCAACTTCCAGCTTATATTCTTTAAATTTGTCCAAGGCTTCATCTTTACTCCGCAGTAGAAAGATGTAACAATATCTCGTGCAATCGTCTATGAATGTCACAAAATATTTCTTGCCACCTCTGGCTTGAATATATTTCAAATCACATAAGTCTGTGTGAATTAAACCTAGAGGTTCGGTTGTTCTTTGAACGCTAGGTGATGGTGTTTTAGTGAGTTTGGCTTGGACACAAACTTCACATTTGTCTTTGCTTATTTTGCATTTAGGAATCATATTCATGTTCATCAATCTACTCATAGACTTGAAATTAACATGTCCTAATCGTTCATGTCAAATATTAAAAGACTCAGCGAGATAAGCAATTGGTTTCTTATCATTAATCTTAGGGTTCTTCGAGGTGGAAGCCTCGGTTACATTATCCTTACGGATTACTGCCTCAACAGACATTTTAAATAGATTATCACAAACAAACCTTTTACCCAAATACGTCCCATTTTTCGTTAGGATCAGCTTATCACCTTCCAGCTTCACAGAGAATCCATGCTTGCTTATGAGCGATCCAGAGATCAGATTCTTGCGCATGTCTGGTACATGGACGACTTTCGTGAGAACCAGTTCCTGTCCAGAGGTGAGTTTCAGAACAACCTTCCCGTGACATCAATTGTCGACGAGGTGGAATTACCCATTAAGAGTTTTTCACCATTCATGTTCTTTGTGTATGTCGAGAACATCTCTCGATCCATACAGATGTGTCTGGTTGTACCAGTATCAAACCACCAAGTCTTTGGATGGCTTTCTGCAACATTGGCCTCAGTGACCACATCACACATGTCAGCTTCTGTCAAGTTCGCTTGAGCTTTCTTGTTGCGACACTCGAAAGATTTATGTCCTTACTTTCCACAGAAGTTACAAATTCCAGAGAACCTTTGAGAAATCTGACCATTCTGACTGCTCTTATTCTTGAACTTCTGGAAGTTCTTTGGTGGCATCTTTCCTTTGCCTTTGTTTAGGCGTCCTTTGTTCTGCCACTTGCCTTGATTGGTATTCTGGTGTTCAACCATGTTCGCATTGTGTTCGCGAATTTTCACACCTACGCCAATTTGTTGTTCCCGATTCGTAGACTCTACGCGGAGCTTAACAATCAAATCTTCAAGGCTCATCTTTTTTTTCTTCAGCCTGAGGTAGTTCTTGAAGTCTGTCCAACCAGGAGGAAGCTTCTCAATGATGCAGCAACCTTGATAGGTTTCACACAGCCGCATTCCCTCATCATAGATGTCGTGTAGGAGCCTCTGCACCTCATCGACTTGTTCCATTAGTGGTCTTGAATCCACCATCATGTACTGCTCGAATTTCGCCACAGTGAATTTCTGAGTACTAGAATCTTCAATGCGGTACTTCTTGTCTAAGGAATCCCACAGATCCTTAGAAGTTTCAGCATTTTCGTACACCCCAAACAGAGAGTCCGAAAGGCTATTCTGAATATAGCCCTTGCACAAGAAGTCAGCATGTTCCCAGGCGTGGACACTTGCAAGTGCACGTGGATCAGTGTTATCTTCTGGGAGAACAGGTTTCACCTCATTGGTGTATTTCTGTAGATTCAGCGTAGTCAGATAGAAGAACATCTTCTTCTTCCACATCTTGAATGATGTCCCATCAAACTTGCTTGGAGGAGCGACATGGTTCCCAGATGGAACTTTGACCGTCTCGATCACACTCGCAGTCGTTTCAACCTTGTCATTGGTTTTCTCCACCGTTCCAGAGTTGAGTTCACCATTGGTTGTCATTCTGTGAAGACAAAAGAAACACAACTTTCAATTAGTATCGATATATAAAGTTAAGAATCGCAATTCAAATACTGATATCGAACTAAATCGCATTGGTGTCGATCGATACTCCTTGGTATCGATCGATACACACACACAATGTATATCGATATACCCATATGGTGTCGATCGATGCACTCAGTATCGATCGATACACCCTTGGTGTTGATCGAAGCACGTGAGTTTCGCATAGTATCGATCGATGCTCAACGAGTGTCGATCGATGCACATATAGTGTCGATCGATGCACCCTAGGAGTCGATCGATGCAAGTGAATTTTTGCACAGGATCGATCGATGCACCACAGTGTCGATCGATACATGTTAATTTTACACAGTATCAATCAACATTGACCCAACTTGGTCGATGCATAGTATTGATCTATCAAGGATCACTTGATGTGTGCGTTGATTATACCGTTCAGTAATCGCAATTAAAGACGGTTATAGAAGATGTTTAAAGCAGTACTGCTTCTACTACACGTTTCAAGTTGCTAAATAGTTTTTTGATAACGTTTGAGTATCACTAGCAGATGAACATCTTCTTAAAAAATAAACAGAAATTGCCACTACTACACGTTTCAAGATGCTAAAAAGCTTTTTGATAACGTTTGAGTATCATCAGCAGTAGAAGAATTGTTTTTAAAAAACCGTTTGAAAACGTTTATTTACTCGTGATTAAAGATCTGATTGAAGTAATAAAACAAAATCGGATCTTCTTTGAGTTAAGATTGTAGGACCAGAAATTCGCACAATAGACAGGATAAGATTTAATCACGATTATATAAATAAACAGTAAGGAACATACGATTCATAAAAACAATAAAAGCATAAATAAATTTGAGGAGGCGAGATGAATCTCTTTCTTTAACTCAAAGAATCTCCCGTAGTGAGACGGGTTATAATAGATCCATGAGTCCCAGGATACAACTAAAGTTTATCTGTATCATCTACACTTGATATCAGATCTGTCGAACATTATAACTATGATACTCTCGAATAGAAACTTACTCTAAGCAGTAGGGAATTGCAGGAACTTTGCTAGAACTCTTAGAATGTATTTTTAGTGTTTCAGAGGATGATTTTTAAGGTGAATTCGGCCAGTATATATAGGAGAGAGGCTAGGGTTTTTCCCAGACAGATATGAAATATTCCTCAGAATATTCTAGCGGCTGCGATTTTTTAAGTCGGCCCATTGGGTATCGATCGATACCTAGGGGTATCGATCGATACCTGCAAAAGTCCACGAGCCCAACAAGGCCCAAGACGCGTGCTTCGCGCGTGTGGTCTTTTTTTTTGTTAATCATTTAAATCAATGACACAACTATTCCAAAATATATACACGAGAAAATATTTCTCAGCCAATGAAAATATTTCATTCGAATGAGCTTAACTCATTTCTTTTCACATTAACACAATTTTATCAACCCCTCAAGCTTTTGACAAAAATTAGTTCCAACAAGTGCGACGGTAATGATTTTGGGTATATTTGTGTGTTTGAGAAATTAATAAGTGCACACCAACATATTGGCATCAAAGCTGATTCTCTATATTATAATATCTAATACCAAAGAGCTAAACCCAAGATTTATACCAAAATAATTGACAAAACAAAATATGCTTGATAAAAAAATTCTGATTGGTGGTTTAATATAGGGAAATTGGCAACTTATATAATTCACCAATAGGATTCAACCCACGCTAGTTTTTTTTTTTTTTTTATCATCATTTTGGGCCACACATGGAGGACACCGGTAAGATGGCATCAGAGATGGCAGCAGAGATGAGGCAACCACTGGTCCACTTGCTCCTTTTACCCACACTAGCTATATAGCGCGAATAATTTTTTTTAACAAAATTGCTTTGAAATTTAAGGAAAAAAAATTTATCTGAATGTTATAATATGTATAATTAATAATTATATATAGAACTGTCAACTCGTTCTAACTTGTCTACTTAAATATTATTCGCAAAAACCTATTATCTTAAAAACATAACTCTAATATGCACTGTTTAATGACAATGGTTTTTGTGGTGAGTCCACAAACTCTTAAAAATCAATTTTCTCGTGTATATATTTATAAAATTAGTAAAATATTTTTCAAATTTTTGTTTTGATATATATTCAAATAAAATATAATAATCATAGTGAAAAATATTGCAAGATCTCAAATATTTTTTTTTTTTTGAATATGTATGGATTGATTATTATTTAATAACATCATAATAATTAAGAAATTAAATAGTAAATAATCTCTTTAATGGGAAATAAAAAAATTTCCATATTCTCATCAATAATTTTAAAAGACAATTATATATTTTTCTATTTCAATTATTTTTATTATTTGTAATGGCATAATATGTAATAACTTACAAAACAAAGTTTATTTTCAAAAATATCTTCTTAAATAATATTATAGAGATATGACCAAAAGAAAAAGAAAAAAACATCTATATAAGGTGTATATTATACCCTTATCAACACACTCCACACTATTTCCCAGTTTTATCTCTGATCTATTATACTCTTTTTTTTACATATCTATTATACATATGTAAGTTAGCTATGTTATTGATCGACTTGCTATGTTTTTGATAGATTTACTCTGGTTTTTTTTATATAAAATATACTTGCTATGTTATTGATTCCAATTTGAATTCTATGTATTATATTAGTAACAATTTGAATTCTATGCACTTGTTTTATGAACTTTTATTTTGCAGTGTTTACATTCTAGTTTGGATACTCTACAATGTAGATAAAAAAAAAAATTGGCTTTCAAGATTATACTATTGTACTCATTTATATAGTATAAGCCGGTTTCTATATATATAAGCCGTGTGATATGGTTTCACATGCCAACGCAGTTCACACATACTAAAAACACTATTCTCATTCTTATTTTTGATCTATTATACATATGTAAGTACTCATTAATTTTTTGGTTTCAAATAAGAGTATGACAATCAATTAATGTTTATTACGTACGTATTCATATTTTATTAATGGAATACAGTATAGTATGATCCATGATGGTAAATAGTATAGTATAGGAGGTGGCAATTGCCTTTTCAATTCCAAATTTAATTATTTTTACAAACATTGTGGTATAAGAATTTACGTGAAAACATTTCAAATAGTGACTCTGGATTTGATGTACCTAGGTGCATGATCAGTAATCTCACTTTATATTTGGCTTGTTATAGCAATAACATATGACAACATGTGAAGAGCAGTGGCAAACACCTGTGGCCTCACTTGAAGGCCTCACGAAACCGGTGCCGGAGAAATCAATCCGGGACTTCTCTTTGAGACAACCGCACAAGATTACCTCCAATGCCTCTCTTACTACGGCTACTCTCAGAAAACCATAAGCAAGACCACTCACAAAAACTAAATTTAGTTGCTCCAAAAAGGACTAAAGATCTTATCTCCAACATCAATTACCCATCCATCTCCATTGGGAATCTGCACCATGGCCAACGTAGAATGATCGTAAGGACTGACGAATGTGGGAGCGGTAAAGAATGTGACGTACGTTGCCCCATATCGAGGCTCCAGAGGGATTGGTGGTTAAGTTTACACCAAAGAGACTTGTGTTTGGAGAAAACGTGAGCAAGGTTTCATTTAAGGTTTGGTTCTATGGGAAGAAGAGTGCATCAAAGGATTATCATCATGGATCTTTAGAATGGTCAGATGATTACCATTTGGACCGTTCCGTTTTCTCAGTTAACATTAACTAGTGGCTAATAAAATGCAAGAACAATGAAAGTGTTGTAATTGTTGGATCGTTGCATGTTTTTTTTTTCTTTCATCACAGATTATTACATTTTAAACTGAGCCAAGACAAAAACTACCAAAAGATACTATTTTAATGATGATTTAATCAAAACTCAAAGATCACTCGAGAAACTCCAAAACTCCAAAAGTTAAACTAATCAAATAATCAGATATGAGCATAAATGCATAAAAGACTAGAAAGTGATCAGATTTAAGATATGAGAATTGAGAAAAGAAAACCGTCAAATTTCAGGTATACTTAAGATAAATTATACAAACCTGAACTGCACATTAGAGATAGAGATATATTCCTAGAAGCAAACCTGATAAAATGTTAAATCCACTTTAAACAAAGTGTCACACAAGCTCTTTCAAGACATGCAAATGCACCACTAACTTCCCTGGTCAATAAAAAAATCAGTTATTTAGCATCGCTTAGTTTTACATACAAAGTCTAATAAAGAGAGTTACTGAGAAGAAAGAGTTAACCAACCTGTGTGTGGTGATGATCATGTATCATGGGACTGATCTTTTTCGATGAAGTCCAACGCCCGATCTTTTGATATGACATTCACAATACTCACTCTGTTCTTATGAAATACTCCATATATCTTATCCGCAACTTTCACAAGCTCAGGACGGAAAGTTGTGGTAATGAACTGCGTGCTCACCTTCTCATCCGCATAACGACGAATCATGTCTAATAAAATCGTTTGGTTAAGGAATTGTAACTTTTTAAGTGCAGCATGCTATAACTAACCGAGTGGAGCGAGTTTTTGTGCATGTGTGAGAAAGTTACAGTAAGATTAAAAAAAAAAGATAAATGGAAAAGGATACTGCCGACAGCGGTTCGGTACTGAGGATCAAGTGCCGCATCAATCTCATCAAAAAGATAGAATGGTGCAGGATCACATCGCTGGATGGAGAAGATTAATGCGAGGGCAACAACGGTCTTTTGGCCTCCCGACAATTGTTTCATTGATTGTGTCTCCCCTTGACCAGTAAAGGACACCTACCAAACAAGTGGTAAATGTGATCAGCCTGAAAACTAGACAAGGGATATGGATGCCCCGTTCTTTATATGTAGTGTTCACGAGTCTTTCTGTACCTTCACTGTTACACCAAGGTATTTCTCAACCCTTCCCTCTTTATCAGCTTCACGACCTCCATCATCGTCATCATCTTCAACATCATGATCACGGTCCTGTATATGCACCCAAAATGTTTCATATCCACCCAATTGATAGGTAAGAAGATCACAAACATAAGACAGACAAAATAGTCATCTAACAGGAAAACAATTCATATACTGGTAGTTTTAGTATATTCCTTGGTGTACACAAGGGAAAGGTTTAAATGAAAGTCAACAAGAACACAAAATGCATCAGACAACAAAGAAATACTAAGTAAGATGGCGAATAAATTATTATACCAGGCTTATACTTCCACACTTAACGCTCACTAGAAAACCTCTGCACATAGCTTGTTAAGAACACTAAATTTTAATCTCGTTCAGTTGCACTCTGAAATTTAGCTAATCATTTGACAGTGGAAAACTCACAAGGGATTTAAGTAAACAAACGATGGAGAGGTAAAAGTGTTATCAAGGAAAGGGAAGTAGAAACATGCCTTTTTCTTCGTCATGACAAGGTGACCATGTCCACCTTGCACAAGCTCAGAGAATGCTTCCCGGAAGTTACGTGCAACCCCTTTAAAAGTACGCTCTATAGATTCATCTTTCCGCTGATCCAGAACCGTTATCAGTTCTTTAATTTTCTGCAGAATCATCAAATGTGTCAGTCAAGTTCTACTTTCTACATAGAATTCGGTAGAGAGTATGAAACCTCCCATTATTTACCTCATCTCCTGCATCAAGCTCAGCTTGCCGTTTCTGAAGTTCTTCTCGCTGTTCTGTGAAATTTACATATTGGTCAAGCGCTTTCTTGTTTACATGGCTGAATTGCTGTAGCTGTTCACTGCACCGGTGTAACATCTTCTGCAGCTCCTTGATGTTTTTTCTTCTATACCTATAATATACCAAAGCTTATGCATATGATAGAACTCCTAGGAGAAAAATCAAAGGACAAGTACTCGGATAGATGGAAATATTACTGTAAAAGTTTCAATTAAATTGACAACAAAAAAAAACAAAGAGAGGAGAAGAGCTGCTGGATGCAGGAGCAATAGTAAAAAGAATAAGCAAACATACGTGTCAAAAGCGTCAGATGACAATGGACCCAATCCCCTAATCTTCTTTGTATACTCTTCTTGCTTAGCAAGGAGTGAGTTGCGAAGGCTGAATAGTTCCTCCAACTTTTTGTTTGCATCTTGCACAGTCATCTCACAGTCATCTTCCAATGTCTGAGAGAACAATAAATTTTTGTCAGATACCTGTAGAAAAAAAACGATATTCTTTGTAATTACAGATTATATTTACCTTTAGCTTCGCTTTCTCATCTTTAATTTTCTTGACCTGCTTTGTCTTCTCATCAATACTGCGACAGAGACCTAAAACCATGAAACAGCAGTGAGTGTACTCGACCAAATAGTAAAAGACAGCTCAAAACAATGTCAAGCAATGTAGATCAGAATGTTTGGGGCCCACTTTCGAGCTCGTTTGTGGCCTCTTCAACCAACAGTTTTGCATCATCAAGTTCTTGTGTTTTTAAGCCAGCAGAACTAGGCAAACTATCATCCTCGATGGAAGCTATAGTAGCCTGTAACTCATTTATTCTCCTTTTTAGGTTGGTAGACAAGTTAGTCTCCAACTCTGCTTTTCTTGTCTCCCTCTGTAATGAAAAGCACATAAATTATAAATCAACTCAAAGAGAAAGCAAACATTATAACTATTTTTTTTTTTCATTGCCAACCTCAATGCGATCTGTCTTGCATGCAATAAGTTTTTCCTTGAGATCCTTAATTTCGGGGTTTAATCGTGACAACTGCTCCCTTTCTTCTGGGGTTAGGTGATCCACAAGTTCCGTTCCCATTTCAGCTTCCTTCATGGCCATGCTAGATCTTAACTGATCAATTTGTGTTCTAATATCACTTAGTGATTTCTCCTGCAAACAGGTGAAGAAATTTAGCATGCACAGCATGGGAAAAAAATACATATTTAACACTGAAGGCCCCTCGAATAAGTAATCAAAACAACAAATAAAGGGCATAAAATGAATGAAACCTTATTTTCAAGGGCTTTGTGTATAGCATGTTTCTGCTTATTCGCGTTAGCTATCTCTTGCTTCACCTGCTCCACCTGTAATTTGCAATGCGTCCAGTCTGCTTCAAGTCTCTGCTGCTCAGTAACAAGCTGGGTGATCTGCTGATCTATCAGTGAGACAAGTTAAGTAAAACGCTTTGAATGGAGAACTGTTGGCATGGAAAATGAAAAGAAAAACAAACACACACACACACACTCAACACACATCAATGAGCAATATGATATAGTAAATCAGAAAGCGAAAATGCAATCAAAACTAAAACCAAAGTCAGTTATGGAAAGGATATCTTGCAGCTGTCTTCTAACATCCTCCAACACCTTCTCCTTCGTATCTATAGACTTTGTATTTTGTATTACGGTATTCATAAATCTCAATTTCGACCGCCTGTGGTCATAGAATCCACCGGTCATGCCACCCTTTCTGCTCACCTGGTCACCTGTCATGGCACACCAGAACCTTCAGGTACCAAATACATGTCCAAATGGGAAGTAAAGTAAATATAAATGCATTTTCAGTTCCAACCTTCCAAAGTTATGCAGTCCAAGCCATCACTCTTAGCAACTCTTGTTGCCACATTCAGATCACGACATACTACTGTTCTACCAAAAACCTACACCAAGACACGTTAAGATATAATGCCAATATGCACCAGGAAAAATAAAAAAGCACAAAAGTCAACTAGTTCAATCAAAGGTGCATATAAACCTAAATAAGTGGGCCATATGAGAACAGAAAGACAGCTCAGAAAGTAACAAGAAATAGCTGGGCAAAAAGGTGGTGGACAGAGAACGAAAGGAGCACCTGGCCAAATGCTGGTGTGAATTTGGAGTCGAACTTCAATCTTTTTAGCAGTGGTATTGCATCAGAACTTTGTGGATAGTTTACGTGAGGCGCCTTTACCCGATTCAGAGGTATGAAGGTCACCCGTCCACCCTTTCGAGAATTCAGTTCTCTGATTATCTTGGTTGAGATATCATCATTCTCAACTACCACGTGAAAAAGGCTGCTTGTACAACAACAGATGAAAAGAGTAGATCATAAGGTAAAAAGTAGAGCCAAATAATGAACAGTTTGATAATCGTAGCTGTGAGGTAAATATTAGCAGGTTTCCTGCATACCTGTTTCCAGCAGTGACTTCAACTGCAGTGAAAAACTTTTCCTCGCAATCAACCAACTCAACAAGTGGACCAAAAACTCCATTGATCCTATACTCATTGCAAATCCGTTTAATAGAACTCAGCCCTCGCCTTACATCCTGAGATAATGAATGGGCTGAGTCACCAGAAACGAAAACTAAAAATGGCAAACAAGTTACTTCAAACTAACAGAGATGTAAGGTCAGCGCATTGCATGGATCTAATGCATCAACAAGAAAAAGGATACCAAAGCCAATCAATTACTCACTCCTGGAGTTGCATGATCAAGGTTTTTCTTTGCCCTTTCAAGTTCCGTTTTTAACTTCTCAATTTCAGAAGATAGTTCACTTTCTTCTCCCCATTTTTCCCTGTGTTAACATATCTCATGTTATATTGAAAAAATTGTTTACTATACTTACAGGTATGAAAATGAAGGCAATGCTTACTTTCTTTTCCTCTGTTCTTCATCTCTCTCCCTCTTTTTAACAATGAATTGTTCATGGGACTTGGAAATGTGAGACTCCAGTTCACCAATTTCAACTTCGTATTTCTTGATGTGTGCATCACGCTCTGTCAAATCAGTTTTGAGGCGGAAAATTTCATCCTGAAGTTTTTGCTCCTACAATAGACAAGGCATGTTATATCACCAATCATATGAAACTGATTCCATATATCTGCTGCCAAACAGGAGATTATAGAGAGATCCAAATGTCATAGAAATACAGGTTGGCAAACTTTTCCATCCTTTCGACGTATTAACATTGTGCAATCATATTAATTATGCTATGATGCATCTTCCATATTCAATAATGTTAACTCACTTGAACCAGATTTGAGTCTAGAACACGCTTAAGATCTTCAATCTCCTTCCGGAGCCATTTGTCTCGCGCAGCCTTATTTGAAAACTGAGTTGCACGGCCCTGTTTCTGATAAAGAATACTAAGCTTCTTCTCTAGCTCCATGATTCTGTAAGAAAAAAACATAAACAGTAGTTATTAATGTAAGAGGACTCTAACAAAAAAGAAAAAAACGAAAAAAAAAATCAATCCCAAGGCCTGTTGCAACATACAATCATTTTCAGCAAGAACAAAAATAATGTCCGTATTGCGCTGACATTATATAGGCCTACCTTTTTGTCGTCTGCTTCTCCTTGTCAACTTGACTTTCATACAAAGGATTAATTGCCTCTAGTTCCTTCAAAGAATCCTGCATTTCTCTTTCCACCATATTAAGTTGCTCAAGGGCATCATTCTGAAAGCCATAGTACTTCATTAGTGCACAATATCCATGAATATATAGAAAACCAACTAGATGTTCATTTGCAGTATAAGTAACTTTAAATGCATACTGATGTACACTTCATTCCCAACGTTTCTCTACAAATGTGAGTGAGTATCAGCTTGTGTGACCACTTGTGTGGCCATCAAGTTATTAGTACCTTAGACTGGATATTTCCCGCAATCCGTTCCTTAAAGTCATTCTCATCAAGCTCCAGTTTTGTCTTCTTCTTTATAGCTTCAGTTTTTCGTGCTTCAAGAGTTTCTTTCTCCTTGTTCAATGTCTGAAGCTCCTTTGCCAGTCCTTTCAGCGACTCATCTAAGCTCCTGGACTCGTCTTGGGCCTTCTCAACTCTATCATACATTTTTGTAGACTCTTCAGATGCCTTAGTTCTTGCAACTTCTACCTGGATCATGACATAAAATGCCCAGATGTAGAAAAGGTATACCCCACTGATGAGTGAACCGATAAAGTAATAAAATAACATTTGCTCATAGAAGCTCAGAGTCTGGCAGAGCCAAATAAAACATTAATATTAAAGTAGCACCAGCAACAGAAAGCCCAACAATCTATAAATTTTAAGTCAAAAGGAACATCAAGTTAAATGGACAAAACTAGAAAGACAACATTGAAAACATATGCCTAATTTTATTGGCTGACCTGTTCTAGTTTCTCCCTAGTATCGTGAAGCTCCTTGTCGTTAATGGTGTATTCCAGTGATTTCCTCTGCTTGTCAAGTTGTTGATATTTTCTGAGTTCTTCTTTCTCTTCGTCCAATTCCCTTAGTCTTTCATCCAAGTATTGAACAACTTGGATGATCTGCTTTCGTTTATTTCCTGGGAAACAAGTCATTTGGCTGTATTAGATTTTTGAGGTAGACATGCATGCATGGGAAAAATAAAGAGATTCCACTATTACTGCAGATTGATAACTCATAACTTGCCTGTGTCCTGCATAATTTTTAAACTCTCACGGCGCCTCTCTTCATAAACACGGGTACCACCAATCTCTTTTAGCAGATCCAACCGTTCTGAATCTTTCATCAGTGTCAACGAGGCTATCTACAAACGTACCACACAAAAAAACGTATGTAAACTATATAAATTTGTTAGCCCACATTAGCTTCTCTAAGGTGCTTGGCAACACATGATTAATGATTAATCCAGTATATTTTCTCTTGAAGGAGCTTACCTTTCCTTGTTGAACAACATAGTAAGGATTAGAACGAGAAAATCCAGCACTCTCCAGTAAATTCATAACTTCATTTTTTCTGCAAATTTTGTTAATAAATTTTCAACCATCCACGAAATAGGGCAATGGAAAAGAATGTGCAAACATAAAGAAAAAGTACTCACGTAATGTGTTTCCCGTCCAAGAAATATTCATCCTTCTTCAGACCAATTGTTCGGCGCAAACGAGTTTCTTCCTTATCAACCTAGTGGAGAAGCATAAGCCACAGATCAGAGAACAAGTGAAATTTAGCATTTTTAAACTACTTTGCATTCAGGGAAAGAAGAAAGGTTTCCAACTACCAGATTTTCAAAGGTGCGGCTAAGATATACACATAATTTCAAAAGGTTAACTATGACTTAAGAAAAACACACCTTACAAATAACCTTACAAAAGGTTAACTACGCTTTTATAAAACCTAAATGGGACTTCAAATTTAAATGACTGACATGAAGCCATGAAAATTAACCTATAACACTAGACTAAGATATGGCGGATCCAATATTTCGAGCTTCTAACTGAGAGAAATATTAGTAGATGGCAGTACTGCAGTACATCATCAACAAAAAACACAAATATCTATTTCACGAAACAAAAGAAAACTGCCCGTCACAATTTCCAGACAGAACAAGTTTTAGGCAATGGAATTATTACCGGGAGGCGGTTGTCAGAATTATCAAACACAATCTCCACGAACGCAGACCCAACTTGATGACCAGCACCTTCCTGTTCAATAACAGGCTCGGAGTTAGAAAATTTAGAGGATAGCATGAGATGCACACTCAACAGAGCAGCTTTGAAGCCTTCAGCAAACTTGTGGACATACGTGGAGTAATGCATGCCTATCTTCATTCCGAAGATTGTGGAAGATGTCACTCAACACAAACCGAATTGCTGCATCCGAAACCAAGAATTTATTTTCTTTACAATTAACAAAAAACAAATGTGTGAAAAAGGGCAAGGATGGAGGATGATCAAGAGGCTCAATCTCACCATGGAAGAAGTTGCTTTTCCCAGACCCATTTGCCCCAACTGCATCAAATATAAAAAAAAAAGTATCAGTTAAAACGACATATAGTTCACCCGATTAGAAGATCATCAGTTTCAGCAACAAGTTTAGACTTCCAATCGATCATAAAAACAATCCCTAAACAAAAGGAAAGAGAGAGAACTGCAACGACCAAAGATCCAGAAACTATTGAGGACAACAATTAACCTCGATTACCCACACAACGAAATTGAACAAAGAGAATCAAAAGTGCAAGACATTGGCAAACTTAATCCATGGGAGATCAGTCAAGGAGGTTCGCAAAGAGAAACATTACCAACACAATTAACCTTGGGGCTGAAATCCTCAGTAGCAACTTGCTCTTTGTAACTCTTGAATCCTTCGATTATAACCTTTCGCAAAAAAACCCAGAAAAAACAAATATTCAAAACCAGATGAAGAGCAGTTACAAATACAATTTAGAGGAAGAATTAAAATCCCCACCTGCTTGATATGCATAGCGAAAGGTCACACTAGCTACTCCCACACCTGTTGAAATTAACACAACCCCAGAGATTATTAGGTTCGATAAACGATGGATTAAACTCGAAACCCTAATTTTGTTATGCAACTCAAAGTAGGATATGAAGAGGTGATTAAGAAGTTTTACTACTAGGGTTTTGTTTCCTTGTCGAGCAGATCCAAGCGAAACGCCGACGATGGAGAAAGCTCGAGTTGGAAAAAAAAATGGAGGCAAACTAAAAGAAAAATGACCGGGAAAAGATCAGCGAAAAACTAGGACTGAAATAGAAATGGTAGTAGCAAGCAATTAGCAATTTTTTGGTCTAACGGAGCAAAATAATCATAATATTATACATTCATCGGGAAAAGAAAAAAAAAATTGATATTTTGTGTCTGTTTGTAGCAAAATAAGGGGTTTGATTGATAGCAAAAAAAAATCTTATCTTCTTCTTTTTTATGCAATCCTCTTAATTCTCATTAATTTAAAAGTACATAGATAGAATGGAAAATTCTTTGATTAGAACAACAAAGCTTGAAAACAGTAAAAATTAACGAAGATAAATCTTCAAGATAGAACGACTGCGAATCTAACAAGATCGGATGCGTCGACAAAACATTCACGGCAATGCTGGAAAAGTGAAAGTTAGTCACCTTAGATTGTTACTTTGAAAGACAATCTATAACTCGTCCAAACGAGGTCTATTGTATCTTCTAGTCCTGTGGAGACCGCTACACAACATAACAATACGGTTAAAAATTAACAACGTTTTCTTCGCTTTAAAACCATAGAAAGTTCTTCTCTCGTAGAGATAGAAGGTAGAGGATATCGATACTAGCATAACCGGAGCCGAGGAAGAAGTCATCAACATACTGATGATAGACTTTTTGGAGTCTTAGTCAATTACTCAAGTCTACTCGTATCATTGTAGTACAAAAGGATCGAACCAAAGAGGTTAAGATTGAAGCACTAAGAATACATGAAACTTCCTAATCTATAGCAAACGTTTTGGTTTTTATGTTTATGGGAAAAGAAAACAAATGCAAGAAGGAAAACAAAACACAAGACTATAATGTTGGATCATGAACTAAGCTATCAATGAGATGGGTAATACTCAAACAATGAATCATTTAGAAGCATTAATCACCATCTTAGAACATGGAATTCACAAATATGACTAATCCATTTCCATGGCATTAATCACTTTGTTAATTACTGAATCAAGAACAAACTTCCATTTGTGATTAAGTAATCAACAAGCATTAAAGAAACAATTACAATTGTTCACTAAACACTCTAATTAAACATCTACTTCCGTTGGCTAGGATATGTATAGCTTACAAAAAGTTCGGGTCAAGCAATTCATTTAAACTCGGGTCATGAGTGAAATGTCTAAGATCTAGAAACGAATGAACTAACCTAATCCAGTACTAACACCGCTTACTCAAATCTATCCCTAATGCATGGGATGAGACCAAAAATCTAACTAATCTAAGGTGTAGTACTAGGTTTCGGTTTATCATGTCAAATCTAGCATTAAGAACCAACCTAAGTGAAAGACTCATCCAAGATCATCCTAAATCATCATCATCTAACCATCAATCAACATTGACTAAAGATGCCTAAACATTCAATGCACATTCATTCTTATGACATGGATCACACAAGTAGATTAGTTCACTTCCATGATACTAATCCATTTACAAATCATCTAGTTATCAAGAACTTCCGTTCGCAACCAAATGATCCATAATCATTAAGCATTAGTCCATACAAATCAACAATTCACCTTAATCATCAATTTCCATTGGCTAAGAATTGAATTGCATGCTTGGAAATTTTCTAGACATTTCATCGAACACCTTGTGTGCATGAAATGTCTAAGTTCTAGAAATGAGTTTTCAATTCAATCCTAGCATTAAGATCCTTCCTAACATGAGAACAAATGTTTATCTAGTCCTAAGCATCAACAATCAACCATCAAACCATCCAAATCAAGCATTATCCAAAATCCCACAAAACGTCAACTCATGAAAATATGAAGAACAAAAGAGAAAAAGACATAAAGATAAAGAAATTGCATAAATAAAGGATAGAGTTGAAGAAATCTTCTCTAGAGTGGCATTTGTGATGAAGATCCATCCAAAATCATAAGAAGAGTTTGGGATAAAACTCAACTCTAGAAAGAAGAAAGCTTAGTCATAAAAATTAGGTTTTGACTACTTATAAAAAGTCTTGGGCGGACCGGGTCAACCCGGAACAAACCGAGTATTGACCCGGCCAAATATGGGTTTTTGCTGATTCTGGGAGTTTTCACCGACCGGTCCTGGATCGGTGCAAATGGTCGGTGCAAACGACTTTTGAGCATAACTCCTTTAGGCGCCAGACGGACACGTCCCCGCTAAATCTGATTTAACTTTCGAACCACCGTTCCGAATGACCTCAAAATACCTCCTGTGGACAGCCAACTCACTGGGCTAGAACCTTTGTGAAGACCATCGAGGCTAATTCGGATTGGAGAACCTTCGTCTAGCCAGGTCTTTCAGGTACGTCGGGTCTGGATCAAACTGGTCTTGGGATCGTTTGCACCGATCAACTCTGGATCGGTGCAAACGATCGGTGCTAATTCTTCTGCTTTGGCCCTTCCCTCTGTGTCTACACTGACCCACAGCACCGACCCATGATGGGTCGGTGTTATCTTCTGAAAACTCCCTTCTTCTTTTCGGCGGCCAGACGGACATACTCTCATTAAATCGGCCATATCGCACGAAACACATACCCGAATGACCTGAATCTAACTCCAGTAGACAGCTAACGCCGTTCTCTACAACTTCCATGAAGACCGTTGAAGCTGATTCAAATCTAAAGGCATTCGTTCAGCCACATCTTTCTGGCATCTCAGATGGACTTTGCATTCTACTTTGGCCCATTTCTCCAAATATCATCAATTGTCTCCAAATCACCTAAAAACACTCCATATGCATGCTAGACTCACTAAAACCTAGTGCAAACACCTATTACTCTAAATTAGACCAAAATGCCATAAAAACTATGCAATACACCTGCATGAGACACAAAACAATAACAAGAATGCATGCTAACAGATGCAAAATATGGGAATATCACATACCGACTATGAGACAAACACCAAGGACAAGGTCAGGAACCAGAAGCTTAAGAGAGGAGTTCAAAAAATCAATGGAGAGCCTAATCACACTCATAGACCATGAAGAACTCAAAGAGAAGTTGCTCAAGACCGTATCTTCCAAAAGACACCTACCGGACCTCAAGATGACTCCACCTCTTTGAATGCTCAAGAATGGGAAACAACACAAGATATCAATTCAATTGAGCTCATTACACATCAAAGAACCGAGGCAACCCAAGAAATGCAAGAGAACATTTGTTTTCTTTCCAAGACTCAACCAACTCTCTTCTTGCCGATTCTACAAGGGAATAAGGAAACTGTGTGGTTCATCATTTCAAAACATGTTCAAGCTGCCTAAACGGTTTTTTTTTTATTTTTAGTCGTTTGTGTTTTATCGAATGATATCATTGTTTAGTAATGAATAATAAGGTTATGAAAAATATAAACGTTTTGGTATTTCTAATATTATATGCGGGTTGTTATTACTTGGTTTTTTATTATTATCTTGGAATCCTGAGTTGGTTCCTTAAATCCGCCGATTGTGCATGCGAAGTGTATTGGTTGTGGATGAATTGATGCGATAAACGTGTTGCGAAATGAAAATGTATTTTTTCTTGTTTAGTTGTTTTTGTGATATGCGGTGATGGATATTAGTAAAAATATATTTTTTCTTTTTGAGTTTATCCTTTTTATGGTCTATAAGTATTCTTTTGGATTCAAGTAAAGTTCTTTTAAATTAAGGGTGAATTGCATGAATATTACTTTTGTGAGAGCTAATTAGGTGACTACCATTGGAATGCAGTCAATTCATTTTCTAGCATGAGTCAACACAACAAAATGGAGTAAAATATCGATTTGGACCTTATACCCTATAAAAAAAAAAGCGGAAATAGCTCATCTCTCTCTTCTGTCTTCGATGGCGAGATGTGCTTTTGATAAGGGAAAAAGCTACACACACTATTAATGGTAATTGGATAATAACATGAAAGCCTTTTAAAGTATCTTGAATTTTGGGAATAATTGATTTACTATCTAATAAATTTGTCATGTAGATGACTACGTTAGTATTTGTCTATTATTCAGAAGAAATAACAACCTACACAAAATTAATAGTTGGAAATAGTTGATTACACATGCAATTCAATAGAAAGTTAATAGTTGGAAATAGTTGACTACGCATGTCAATTCAATAGAAATAGATGTCTATTCTGTGAAAATACTTTTGGTAAAACTTGCAGACGCTACCTTTTATTTTGAACCGAACCATAGCAGCGAAAACTTTAACGCCTTCAATATGTGTGTATTTGAGTAGATTATTTTTTGTTATGTGTGTAAAGGACTAGGTTGAGTATATTGAGTAGTTAGTTTGTTATATTCATATGAAGTAGTCATCTATTTGTTGGTGTATTTTTATTTTTTAGTGAAATGTAATCATCTATTTGTTTTGAGTGTTTATAGTTAACGTAATTGAGTATATTGATTAGTCACATGTTTGTATAGTCACATGTTTGTATAGTTAACTATTATGTGGTGGTAAACACCTCTTGGTATCTGAGTATGTATTTTTGTTGAATAGTCATATACTCTGTGATAATAGCCACATATTTCTATAGTTGTGTGGTTATGTCTATTTGAAGTAGTTGGCTATTTGTATAGAGTAAATAGTTTTTATTACTGACATTTTTGTATTGTGGTTGTTGTGTAGAAAGATATGAGATGTTGGACGAGTTGGTTGTAATCTATTTGGCTCGTGAAAAGATTGATGATGAATCAGTTGATGGAAACAATGAAGCCTTGCATGATTTTACAGTTGATGAAATTGTTGAGGAAAACAAGACTGTTGCCAATTGTTCAAGGAAATGGAAGTTTATAGTGGATATGAGTCAGGCTTTGAAGCGGATGGTGAAGGAAATGTGAAAGTAGCTGTCAATCAATTAGGTTCAGCTTCACACAAGAGACGATTAATGGTATTTTTTCTGACCCCGAATAGATGCATGCTATGTTTGAAAGGGATGCTCCGTCAATATTGGATGAAATTTCGGATGATCGTAAGTAGTTGACTACTTATAGTCAATTATTTTGTTTGCATGTTCCGTTAATCTACCAAATTAATATATTTGTAAATATCTATTTCTGGTTTCAAGTAAAGACAGTGCTTCAAAAGCTTTTACTTACAAAGATTGAAAGGAAAAACTTAACTATCAATCTAATAGACTATGCAATCACATAGAAAACCCATGACATATGGTTCCTTCAATGTTTTGTTTAGAAGTTACATGCACATCCTAAACGACAAACGTCTTTCGCAGATTCTCTTATGACTCCTTACTATCACATCAACGAGTATATCGCGTATTTGGTGAAACACATTTTCTGGCTGCGGTGTGGCATTACATTGATGATTCTCCATTTTGCTACAAAATTATGTAGTCAGTAAGTTTAACTATGAAAAGAAGATAGTTAATTATTCTAATGTGACTACACATAAAAAATAGTCACGTACACTAAACAAACCAAGTTTGGAACTATGAGAATAAAATAGTCCATTACGCAAAGACAACTATGTAGACATAGTAATCAAATATAATAACATGGTAGTCAAACTACTAAACTACTAGTGTATCGAAAGTAATCAACTACTATAATCAAACCAATATTGACCGTAAGAGAATAAGGTAGTCACCTACTCTACACAAAGCGAGTGTGGAACTATGAGAATAAGATAGTCTGTTACGAAAAAACAGCTATGTCCACATCATCATAAATAATTTGTGGGGTGACGAATATCGAAAGTAATGAACTATTGTAGACAAAAAAAAAGAACGTAACTATGAAAATAAGATAGATAATTCTTCGAACAAAAAAAAAAGATAGACAATTCTAAAAAAACAAATTGATAGCTAATCTATGCGAATAATATAGTCTCTCACTCAAACATTACTACATAGCACACACTAAGTGTAACTATGAAACATATATAGTCAATTAGACTCACATGACTATACATGTACAATAAGCAACTACTCTAAACGAAATGAGTTTGTAATTACTGTTGATTTTTGTGAGGTGAAGAAGAAGAATGAAGAAGAAGATCAAAGAGATAAGGATGAACACAAAGAACAAGTCTCTCTTTTTTCTCATTCCTTTAACTTATGATTTACATCACAAATATAAACCAAATACAACAAATATCTTCTAACTTTTAATCCCAACCACACATTTGCAAGTGGGTTTACAAGTGGGACAAGTGGGAAAAGTGGGACAAGTGGGAAAATATCTCCCAAGATATTTTCCCGTGCTACCATTCATCCCGGGATACTATTCATCCCGAGACTACTATTCATTCCGTACTACTATTCATCACACGAGTCTTCACTTAGCTTAGACGAGTGTTCTTCTTGCCGTGGTTACTATTCATCCCGGGATTACTATTCATCCCGAGACTCCCTTGATTAGCTTCTCGGCTACATCTTCCTCGGGCTGAGAAGAACCCTTATAAAGACTTATAATTCTTTATAAGACTTCTTATAAAAGCTTCTTATAAAAGCTTATAAGCTTTTATAAGAAGCTTATAAACATTTTCCTCTCGGCTAATTGCCCTCGGTCTTCTTCCTCGCCTAGCTTACATTGTCACCAGCTTCTTGGTCACTCTTGAGGGTAACACTCTCTCCGTTTGACGCCACTTCATACCGCCTCTTGGATTACCAATA